>JANPXK010001044.1:0-22622 GCA_024704745.1 Rosa lucieae
TGACCAAGGACTTGTTTGATCCGAGCCACAAGCGTTAGGGCTCTGCGTCACAATAATGCCATCCTCCCGAGTGTAGGCCACCATTAACTCAGCACGGGACACTTCAGATTGGGTAGGCATGGGAGTCCTCTGAGATTCATCTGCCAGGCCATGGTCACTCTCACCACTGCCAGAACACGCACCTCCAGGCTGAGCAACGGTAGACCCGCCCGCTAGCACAGGTGGTTGGCTTGACGCACTGGCAGACCGAGACGCTTTGACCCAGTCAATGGCTCCCTTCTTGTTAAGTAAATTCAAGTTTGCAGTGGCACCAGCCTTCACCGCCTCCGTGAGGGCTTGCTTGTATGTTGGGGACTGCTTAAATGATTCCATGGTGGCGGCCTCTGCGCAGCTCTTCTCACGCCCCAGCCAGGCAACTTTGTCCTCAAACTTTTTTAGCTCCGCGGATTTGGCAACAGAATCCCCCTGAAGGATCTCAACCTTCGTAGCCTTCGCTGCTAGCTGGTCTTTCGCTGCGGTCGTTCCGCTCAATGTCCCGTTTAATGGCAACACTTAGATTGCTCGGCCTTGGTCAGACGTTGTTTGGTCTCCACCAGCTTGTCTTGGGCCTCCTTCAACACCCTCTGGAGACCTTTAATCTCCTCCCTCAGTTTCCGCTCAATCCGAGGCTAGCTCGACGCAGCAAGGAACAGCTCGTGCAGCCTAAAGGAGAGATGTCCAAACGCTGAGTTGAACTGCGACTGTTGAACGGCCGTCGACCGAACGGTCCCATCCAACCCTCCAAACCCTAGCCTTTTGCTGAGATGGAACATGAATTCCCTTTCGGGATCAGTCAGAAACTCCGCGTAGGCAGAGAATGAGTCTAGACTGCCCTGCCGCACCTTCCCAGCGACAGCCACAGTCACCGGTTGCGAGGCTTATTTAGCTTTCTTCTGTTGGCTGGCCCCGAAGGTCTCCTAGTGGGCTGCCTCATCTTCCTCATCAGCGTCATTCTGCCACCGCTTCTTTTAGATAACCGCCCGTGTTGTGCCAGAGGGGATAGGCCTCGATTTTGTTTGCGGTTCCAACCCCGCAATAGAAACTGGTTGTTTTGAGGGCACCACCCTCTCCTTCTAGGGCCCACACCGATTGGTGGTCACTCTCTCCTTTAGCTTCACTGGAGCGGCGGGGGCCTATCTCCCTCCAGCATCCCCTTGCTCATCGCCACCCTCGACCAATGCCACGACTTGGTCAGCGGGAGCGAGATGAGAGTGGTACGGCATTGGCATCACCACCGGGGTCTCTAAGGGGCTAACCGCCAAGGTCTGCCGATCGACGGTGGTCTACTGCGCAGCCAGCCAAGCAGCATACATGCCTTCCAAAAAATCTTAAATTTCAGCGCGATCCATAGCTTTGTCGAATGCCTCGAGACTGGCCTTGTTACCCGACGGTGTATCTAAACAAGAACAATGACAGTTAGCAGGGGACAAATTGAGGTAAACCACAAGTCGGTGGGATATACTTACCAACGATAGACGTCAACTGCAGGTCGACCAGCAACTCCCACCCGGTGAGTAGGCGGAGATCTAGTAGGTTACGATTCTGCCAGCAGCCTTTAATCCTTGCCGCGCGACATGTGAGCTCCTAAAAATTTTAGTTAATTTCCAAAAGTAATTTCTTGCCGATAAGATTTTTCCGCAAGGTGATTTAAGGGGAGGAAATGACTTTGGACATTGTTTTAATGTCGAGACCACCTAATGGGCTTTATGATTTAAGTTTGGGCCAGAGTTCTTCGTTTTGGGCCTAGAAGGTTACTGCGAATTGAGTTGAAGTGAAGATTTGAATTTTTAGTTTTTACAAAATCGAGTTTCAGGTCTAAGACGGAGTTGAGAAATCAATAAAGAAGTTGTTGACGAAAAACGAGTAAAGTGCTGAAGACCCGAAAGAAATTAATTGGGAGTATTGCGTAGTTTGCAGCAAGGGAAAAATGGTCCTTGCTCACCTAAAGTATAAATAGAAGGTTAACACTTGGAAAACCCTAGACTCCTATTCTCTCCCTCTCCTCTCTCTCGGCCGCGTTCTCTCTTTCTCTTCCTGACCTCTCTTTCTCGTCTTCTCTCTGCCATCACTGAAAAACACCGTTTCCGGCCCCCATCTCACCACACCGACGCCACCAATCAACTTAGTACCTAAATCCGACCGAAACCCAAGAGAAATCGAAGCCATGCATCGACTCCGGCCTCCACCTGCGATCCTCCAAACCGCGATGCCACTGTCGCTACATCCCTTCGGATTCCAGCTACCGCCTCGCCATGCCACCACCACCGCTCTACTCAGTGGACTACGGAGAGCAAAACCCAAAGGCAGCTACCCCAACCGATGCTGGAGAATCGCCGTACATGCCACCACCGATGGCATCGAATCTGCATGTCTTCCTTTTCCGGCCTCCAGTCTAAATCGAGTGAAACCACCCTCAAGAATGGAATCAGTGCCTTGTCAAACACCAAAATCCAAGGGCCCCGACCTCTAACTCCCACTAGAGCCACTCGTTCGCCACACGCGCCACTGCAAGCGCTTGAGAAATTCCTAGCTCCACCGCTCACGGGTGTTGGAGCTTCAGACCACCTCTATTAGGTAATCTCCATTTTCCCCTTTGATTAGAGTTTCTGGTTTATGTGGAATGAAATCCCTAATTCTATTGATTGGACTGTGTGAGGTTTATGAATCTGCGATATGAAGTTTTTGGAAAAGGTGAGCTATTGGGATAGCTTTGATCGAATTCAGATACAGTAAGGACATTCTGCAGTTTCTGATTTGGATACAAAGATTAGTGATGGGTTGATTATTGATTATGTTTTACCTGCTAGGATCCGAAAGGTTAAAGGTGATGAGATGCAGCCACGAGGAATTGGTTTCTATTTGGAAAAGAAGTTACGGTAAGGGTCTGGCCTCACTACTACAAAAAGGTCATCAGACGACGGTGGATTTCTGTTGTCTAATGACCAAGCTCACCGTGGTCTAAGTGAGTGTTGTGTGATTGAAAAATTAGACAACGGTGATTCCACCGTTGTGTGATAACTGTTTGCTCAACAGAAAACATATTTCCGTTGTGTGAATTCTGTGCAGGCATGTGCCTGGCATGGCATGTGCAGGGATGCCTTGGCACATTCAGACAACAGAAAGAAATTTTGCTGTTGTCTGAGATTCATAATACACATCAGATATAAGTCATTCTTTGTTGTCTGAGGTTCATAACACACAACAGATTTTACTCATTCTTTGTTGTCTGAGATATATAACACACAACAGATATAACTCATTTTTTGTTATCTGAGATTAATAATACACAACAGATATAACTCATTCTTTGTTGTCTGAGATATGTAACACATAACCAAAGTTAAATTATCTCTCGTCTGTTGATCACTCAGACAACAGAGATGATTTATTTCTGTTGCGTGTTATGAATCTCACACAACAGAATTTTGTTTTCTTTTGTTGTTGGTTGTTAGTTCGTACAACAATTATATTTGTTTAGCTGTGGTGTGAATATCGTAATCAAATTGAGTCTGTACTTGTAAAATGTTCTAGCTAGGAAGACCTAAAGTACATAGATTACTGCTGCTTTCCTTTAATGCACCTTCATTTGTTCTTGCAAAAGCTCTCTTGTAGGCAAAGATGATAAGCAGTTTTTCGATCTCTTAAGTCATCGATCCTACACATGATGGACAAGGACCTTGCAGAAGCTCTAGTGTTGACTCCATTTTTTCTCAACCAATGACCTTACCCTTTGAACACATTCAAGACTCTGGCTGATTGATACATTCTTCAACAAGTCCTAAATGCTCTGCCCACAGTGCCATTTTGTACCCATATATCTGCAAATTTGCAACCATGAAGATTATAATAAATATTTACATTAGTTTCTTATGGCCATGCATTCAAAATGACATTAATTGCTTGCTGCTGTTGATGGAGCTAGCAGACCTCATATTCCCTTTTTACTAATATCTAGCAGCCAAGGCTTTCATATACTAATTATTGTGTTATATATATATATATATATATAAGGGTCCGCAAGAGGCTATAACACAAAAGTTATCTGCATACTAATGCATTTAGAACACTTCTGCAATATCACAGTTCTAAGCTATATAATACCAGCCTATGTGACTTGAAGGAAATTTTGTTTTCCAATAGAATCCTTTTTTTCTAATTTTCTTTAACAAAATAAACTGAAAAGATACTTAAGAATCAGAAACCCATTATTACAACCAAGTAAAACCAATTCAACTAAAACCAATCAATTTCAAACAAAATCTAAGACAAAAAATTTGCAACATTTGTAAGACCAATAATATAAAGTAGGGATACATGTATTTACCAATGTAGAATATCACTTGCAGTTCAGAATGATTATAATGGTTTAGAATACAAAGAAGCTTCTCTAGTCTGAAAGCAGATGACAGAGAATGTCAGCAAACAATCAAATTTAAATAGTAACATATGAAATGTAAGAATGAAGGTGCGCACTATTCCTGGCAAGTGAAAGAGGGGTAACATGAATAAATTGCAGAGCCTAAAAAATAAAAAACCATCATGAATCCAAGACATCTGGGCAACATATACCTTAACAAAGTAAACATTCAAATTTGGTAGATGTATCTATACAAAATTTTCTTAAATGTCTTCTTGTCTTTTTCAAATCATACCTCGTATCATAAGCAACCATCTTTAGTTTATCCATGTTACTTGAGCACTTGGACACAAATTGACAATGACTACATCGAAAGTATTGACAGAAAACTGGAACTTTCAGCAACAAAAAATAAAACCAGACCTTTTGACACAAATAACTAAATAAGAGGAGAGTATATATACGGTGCAATATAAGTGACGATGTTACTTGCTGTTCTTGCAGGAAGTCAACAAACAAAAAATTTAATTTCAGAGAGAAAGATGCTGAAGTGAAGGATATAAATACAAACGTATATATCATATGAAGACATACCACCGTGGCAGCACGAAACCAATATCAAACCAATTGCATAATGAGATGGCAGATTCAAAAGCTTGCGCACTAAATACCTTGATAAAGGCATCACCTGAAACAAGTCACATTGAAACCACAAATGTAAATGAATTTTGAGCTTAAACATATTGAAGGACTAATAATATGTATTCCTACAAGCAACATGATTTAGATAGTTTTGTGAGATCTGCAATTCTAAATAGAAAAAAAAAATACATGCTGTATAATTATAAGCTTTATGGAAACACCTTAATGACCTTATTATCCTTACAAGCATAAGTAGCATGTTATAACTTTAAGCACTAACAAGGGAATAATACTTGGTCAAATAATTAGAAACATGAGCCAATGATCTCAACTATGAAATTGCAAGGATCTTGAAGCTGAGAGAAGATGAGAACCATATTTGATATTTGACACAATTCAACCAAATCGGCACATGGGCCCGTTACAAATTACTCAACTTTAAGAGTTAGGCCAAGAAGAAGAACAATTGTATTCATCAGAACATTTTAAAGAGTTACAACTGGATATTATGAAAGGCAGGCCCTAACCCAGACGGAGACTCATACTCCAACAACGAAATATCACCACAGTCATAGCAAATGTAGTGACAGGAAAAGTTACATGAATGGAACATAAACACAAGACGCTAGATTGAATTGGTTAACTACCCATTCCCATCTTCAATTAGTGAAATGAAAGCAATAACATGTGTTTCAACTTACTGTCATAGAGAAAATACAATTTATATTTGTGCTAAGAGAATCATACATTGGTAGCAGAACTGGGGAAGGAAGATTTTTGCTTTCTGAAAAACTCTAGTGGTATTTGTTTGGCACCAAGGCCTTCATCAAGAAAGAGGAAAAAAATCAATATTATATTTTACGTGATGAATTTTCCCCTCATCCAACTAGGGACAGTGTAATCAGATCAGAACCAATAAGAAGCAAAATTATTTCCTAACAGATCATCACTATGCAGCAACATTTACCAATCAACTTTTTATAGTGATTCAAAACATATATGATATAGCATCTCTGTGTACTTGAGAGAGAGTTCTGAATTGGTTATATGGTGTTTGTGTTTCTACCTATGCTACTTGGAAACTTGACCATTATTATCAGACCACAAGGAGTAACAGGAAATATAAATGCACCTGCAACATATGAACACGCTCACTTGGAACACAAATCACTGGCATATCAAACCACAGAGCAGAGGGCTGACATTAACAAAAGAAACATATACCTTAAATGGAGAAAAACTTAAGCAGCAACATGAAAAATCTCCCTTGAACATTAAATTCAAAACCCAGATTTAGCCACCATAGAACTCGAACCATCTCGAACTAAAAGGTAATTCAAACAAGCTCACCAACACCCAAATCTGGAACTAGGCCAATAGTGGCCGCCATGGAGGCCTCGACCTACCTCTCGCTCATAAAGGGTCTCTACCTTTTCTTTTTTACAATTCTCAAACCTTGGAAATGCCACAGGACTAGTCCTGCACGTGTACAAAAAGGCTTCATGCTTAGAATCAAAAGCTATATAAGTATACCTAGTGATACTACTAGACATTCAACCTAAAACCCTACAGCTCTGAGTATCAAGTAGCTTACCAAGGGCGATAGTACACGGTAAACATGGTTCCAGTAGAAATGGCATGGAAAGCACTCGCAAGGATGCCATGCTGCATGCTATTGCCACAAATGAGTGAAGTTGTTGCATTGCCTTGTCTTTTGGTCACACGGCGTATGCCAACACGGAGCTCTCCATTTCTCCTCTGCAAAACCAGTATAACCATAGTTAGATACCTAGAACTGAAGACATAAACCTTTTAAAATGAAACGTTTGGAATAAATCTGAGAATGTCCATCACATATGGAGAAGGGAGAGAGAGCAAGAGAGGTTACCTGACAAAGATACATGCATCCCCAAGAACAAGTTTCTTGGCAGTCACAAATGTACTCCAACCACTAGTAAGCAAGTGCCTCTTTGGCTGACCTACATTTATTGAGGGACATACAGCTTAGTATCCAATACAGAAGGTTACAGGATGATCATGCACAAGGACTAGCAGTGTTCACCAAGATTAAGAAGATGATGAGAAATAAAATCATAAAGGTCAAGTACATAGCATTAGTGACCATTTATGAGTAGGGCCAAATCAATTGCCTTCCCTGATAACAGGTTTTCTGGGATATCCTAAAATATGTCTTATTTAAAGTAATAATCACAGATGTGATGTATACTATTGCATTGTTGGACCAAAGAGCAAATTTATGTTTTGAAACATCTAAACTTAAGATGTGATTTCTGATTCTCTAGGTCCTAGTGATGATGCTTAAATAAAGTTCACTGCTAGATGTTTACAAGTGTCTTCAGTGTAAAGATACCACGGTATATATGAAGAAAGTGCCATTCAACTCCTTACAAGTCCTTTGTAGTGAGTGAAGGAATGGATGGATTTCAAAACTTTTTAATTAGTGCGGAATTAGTTTAACCACTAAACTACTAACTAAACATAAAATCCATTCCTTTAACCCATGATCTTGGCTTATTGTGATATGTATATAAACATAGCATGCATAGTAAGGAAGAACAAAGAGGTAGTTTATGTTCTACTCACCCTTGGAGCGTAATTTTAATCCGATCCAAGTGAACCACCAAAGTTCCTCTCCTTGATCTCTCCTTGTGTGTGTTTCCTCCACCTTGAAGCACCTTGAATTAAGAACTCCTTCTTGTGGTTGTAATATTCTCCTTGATGTAACAAGTAGAGCCACAAAAGGATATGGCCTCTAAGGATCTTCACCAAGTGAATCAAGAGATGAAGAAAGATGAAAGAAAAGAAGAAATTATGCAAGTGTTCTTCTTTCCTTTAATTTTTTAATGAACCGAGGGAGAACTCTCTCTCTCTCTCTCTCTCTCTCTCAAATCTGAAAATAATAGTGTGGAGACACACACTTATATTATGTATGTGCTTTCACTTTTATATAATAGGAAATAACTCCAATTACTAAAAGAAAAAATATTGACTTTCATAAAGCGAATATGTTGGCTGGTCCATACATGTTATTGGGCACTACAAATGTGTCTTTGGCTTTCATTTAAATCTCACTTAGTGAAGCCCAAGTCCACACCAAAAACCCGACAATCGTTTAGGCCCAATAGGTTCGGTTTTACCTGAAAATCCTAATTATGTCCAAATAATAAATTGTACATACCTCCAATAATATGGAGTATTTACTACATCACCAAGCATAAGTAACACCTACTTTGGGACATCCACAAGACATGACAAGGCCCAACCGAGACATGCATCGTGTAGCCCTATGTTCAAGCTACGCCACGGTATCCGGAAGTCGCAAATCCGACGTCGGGAAGCCACCTTTCCGCCCTTGCCAAGATGCCACTACAACATAGCTTTCTACATGCTTCTAGGCTTAATAGACTAGAAATATGTGGAAACTTGTCCCACATCGAAGAATAAGTGGAGGAGATGGCTTCCTTGACTTATAAAAGGAACTCTCCTCCCACTCAAACAGGAGATTCATGACATCTCTTGTAATCTTGTTAGGCCGCAAGGCTCGACACACTAGTATAGCTTTCAAGTGGACGTAGTCTCCCGCTCATGCGGAGGCGAACCACTATACATCTTGTGTCGTTCTCTCTCTCTCTCTCTCTCTAAAGCTAACTAGAGATCCCCACGGATCACTAACGTTAACATTGGCGCCGTCTGTGGGAAGCCAACACAAATGCTTCGTCACCTACCACGAACTTTGACCCGAAAGCGTCGAAGTCAACGCTCATTCAACATCAAATTAGGGTCCGGTCAACGCCCGGCGGGTCCGGTCAACGCCCAACATGGCTGGTCAACGCCCAGCGGGTCCGGTCAACGCCCGGCGGAGTCGGTCAACGCCCAGCATGTCCGGTCAACGCCCGGCGGGTCCGGTCAACGCCCAACACGGCTGGTCAACGCCCGGCGGGGTTGGTCAACGCCCGGCGGAAGTGGTCAACGCCCATCAAGGCTTGTTCAACTTTTGGTCAACGCTGAACTATTCACTTAGTCAACGCTGAACCTTCAAAAAAAAAAAAAAAAAAAAATTTGCTGCTCATTACTCTGGATACCCAGAAAACTTCTCTGGGCACCCAAGTACCAAACTTCTATCATCATCAGCGGCTGACACTCCGCCGAACTCCCCCGCTCCGCCATACCCGCTGAGCATGCTCCACTGGGTGCAAAGTTGGTCACCGCTGCGCATACTCGCTGACCACACACGCCGCTGACCAAGAGCCACCGCTGGCTATCAACGTCAAGAGGCACCGCCAGCGGTTTTAGTTGAGTATCCTGAAGGTGATCAGTGCACCAGTCAGCGGTCACTTACCGCCACTGCATCATAGCTGCAAACTACCCGCTGAACGAGATCTCCTCTCCGCTCCGCTGGGGAACCACCGCCCAACCTCCTTTGCCGGCGAACACCCTCGCTGGCCAAGTGCTCCGCTTTACTCGGTGTCTCCGCCGCACTTGGATCATCCGCCGATCTCCAGACCCGCCTCAGCTTCTCCGGCGGTAGATCACCGCCGACCTTCCATCAAGCGGCTTCCGAGCTCCAATCATGGCGGCCAACCATCGAACCGGGTCTCCGCTAGACTTCTTCCTCCGCTGAACTCCAAACATCTGCTGAGTTCCAAACACCACAGGAGGCTACCGCCGGAAAACTTCCTCCGCTAAGCTTCATCAGCGGCAAATTTCTTCCGCTAACCACCTCCGCCGGCAAAAGCTCCGCCAGCCACAACATCTTTCACCTATGGACAGCCTCCGCTGACCACGGCTCCTTTGAGCTTGGTCTGATCGCAGCTGTGCACCATGGCCACCACTCTTCTGTCCACCATGGCCACCACCCTCGGTCATCCATCTGCTCGATCATTCGGATGATCTGATCGCAGCTGTGCTTTCAGCTGGTGGCCGGGCAGATAAGCTTTCTCCCTGTCGTCTGCGCTCAGTTGGTACTTGGTAGCCAACAGATAAGTCACCCTCCAACCTTTACTCTCGTTATGTAAAGTCAAAGCACGTTTCATGTCTATATCACTGGCTCCCAAGCACTTAAGCATGCCTCCAAGTGACACAGCCGCTAAACTTGTCAGGCTAGTACAAATATCACGTGTATCCCCGCCCCATATATATATTAATTATAGTTATGAGGCCCACTTGTGTATAAAGTAGAAACGCAGCACAGGCTATCTACTGACCATCTGAGACTCTAGGCACATGCAACCATGTTTTAATTAAGTGTTGAAATTGCTAGGTGTAATCATCTGACCATAACACGTGCTATGTCTTAATTAAGTGATGAAATTGCCACATTCATATGCAAACACACACATAAACATATATGTATCGCATGCTTTCATTGGATGCATGTCCCTCTGTCTGGGAATGGGACAAGGGCTTATCACTTATTAATAGCATAATACACCTTGACGGCTTGATGCTTGGTCCATCTATGCAAGGGCCACATATATCCATGCTTTATTCATGTCCGCCATGCATAATTTGCTAGCTGCACCCATAACTTGTCCCATATACTACTGCAAGCCATAATTGGCTACATGCCATGCAAATAAACAATTATGCGTACAACCTTTTTTCATGCATGACACATTAATGCTCAAATGGGATATGTTCGTCACCATCAGCAAGCATGTCTATTGCTTATTTATGCCCTTAATTGGCACATGACTATCCTGCCACAGGCATGTACGTTGGTTAAACATAGCCACTATGTCATACATGTGCTACGCACACAACCACACGATTATTCAACAATATATATATATATACATATATATATGTACAACTTAGTTGTCATCAACTACTACATTTGCTTCTACATTTTGCTTACAACTTTATCAAAATACATATGCAAATTAGTTATGTTGATTTTACAAATCCACATATTAATCATATATTTTGTTTCAAGGAAATCTCTATTTCTATCGAGCATTCAACCGCAACTACGAGTTGACGGACATTATCGGAGTACTTTATCCGCCAAGCAATGGATCATCATGCTCGGCCAACTCCGCTAGCCTCCAAATCGGTATAAGATAAGTCACTATATCTTATCCTTTACGCTCTTTCAATTTGAGCTACTGCCATGCCAATACCATGCTTTTACTAATTCTAAGCATGCTTATAGAATATCACACTTGATATGCTTTTACATGCTTCCGTAAACTTTTGAGCATGCCAACAACATTTCGTAGATTTGGCAACACTTTCTAGACCTCACATGCTAGATATGCCATGCTTCACATACCGATCTCAATGACCCTTTAGCATATCTACAAAAAATGCAAAAATGATATTACCATCCACATTACAAGTAAATGCTATACACATATGCCATGCTTCTATTTTAATTGCAAAATTAAATAAGTATGGGAAACTCAAACAAAATTTTATTACTTGCTCTATGTGTTTATCATTTTTCAACCAACCGCCAAGCGGTAAGGCTACGCCTCATAATGACAATGACCGCTACGCGGCATTGCAGTCAAGTTTCTCATTTGAGAAAACAGTAAGGGACTAGTTAACACAGCCTACGGCAGCCATTGATCCGGCAGTTAACCCCGACGCTTGGGTACCAAAGATTGGGCTCGCTACCCAACACCCTCTGCTCCGCGCAGCTCCCCTCATCAAACAATTTTACGACCATCCGGGGTCTATAGCCAGGAGTGGGGGACTCCTCGCAGGGCCTAGCAGGGGCCCACCCGAAAGGGCAAAAGCGTTCGCTCCAACCAATTCTAGATGGACGACGCACTCGCACTAATTATGCTTGATAT
The DNA here is from genome assembly GCA_024704745.1 of Rosa lucieae. Taxonomy (NCBI): domain Eukaryota; kingdom Viridiplantae; phylum Streptophyta; class Magnoliopsida; order Rosales; family Rosaceae; genus Rosa; species Rosa lucieae. The sequence continues at coordinate 11,860 of JANPXK010001044.1, forward strand.
ACGGCACAAAGCTACGCTTTGGTATCAACCCGCAAGAACACCCTCCTTGACTGGGGACTTCGGGGACTTGCACATACAGCCCAGCATAATTAGCAACGGCCACGCTCATGCCCCAGGGCATCACCATCGAGCTACCCGTTAGTGCCTCAGCGGCACCGCCAGACTTTCGCGCTCGTGCCTCAGCGGCAACCCTTGAGCTTCCGCTCACGAGCTTCCCGCTCATGCCTTCCCGGCACCCCGAGCTTCCCGCTCATGCCTTCCCGGCACCCCGAGCTTTCCGCTCATGCCTTCCCGGCAACCCTTGAGCTTCCGCTCACGAGCTTCCCGCTCATGCCTTCCCGGCACCCCGAGCTTCCCGCTCATGCCTTCCCGGCACCCCGAGCTTCCCGCTCATGCCTTCCCGGCAACCCTTGAGCTTCCGCTCACGAGCTTCCCGCTCATGCCTTCCCGGCACCCCGAGCTTCCCGCTCACGCCTTCCCGGCAACCCTTGAGCTTCCGCTCACGAGCTTCCGCTCATGCCTCCCCGGCAACCCTTGAGCTTCCGCTCACGAGCTTCCGCTCACGAGCTTCCGCTCATGCCTTCCCGGCACCCCGAGCTTCCCGCTCATGCCTTCCCGGCAACCCTTGAGCTTCCGCTCACGAGCTTCCCGCTCATGCCTTCCCGGCACCCCGAGCTTCCCGCTCACGCCTTCCCGGCAACCCTTGAGCTTCCGCTCACGAGCTTCCCGCTCATGCCTTCCCGGCACCCCGAGCTTCCCGCTCATGCCTTCCCGGCACCCCGAGCTTCCCGCTCATGCCTTCCCGGCACCCCGAGCTTCCGCTCATGCCTTCCCGGCACCCCGAGCTTCCGCTCATGCCTTCCCGGCAATCCTCGAGCTTTACGCTCATGTCTACTCGACACACCACACGTTAATGGAACATTGAATTTTTCTACCATTTGTCGTTTACTGACCGCGACAAATCAAATTCTTTTCGCGTTCCATTAATACGAGCGACAACCAAACAAACACAAGCGTCCAAGCATTCAACACTCACGAATTACAAACGCTTACCTCCGCGGCGCTCATGCAACTTGCATCTCGCGAGCATAACCCCGTCAAAAATCGACCTCGCTCGTCTCCTTGCGCGCGTCACGCATTTATCATATGCAATTCATTTTCTCACACGACCATATGCGCACTATTACGCTCATATACGCCAACATATCAATGCAACTCACATTTGTTGCCCAATGCAACGAGCATTCTACATATGCTGGTTTTTTGTCTTTGTTGTGCAGGTTTACGAGTCCCTTCTTGCTTACGGAGTTCGGGGACTTGTAGGGGCTCCGTACCGCCCGGTTACTTATGCTTGATGACTTCATGATTTGAAACTCCCCAACCAAGAAGCTACTCTTACTCGGGGACTTCGGGGACTTGTACATACCTCCAATAATATGGAGTATTTACTACATCACCAAGCATAAGTAACACCTACTTTGGGACATCCACAAGACATGACAAGGCCCAACCGAGACATGCATCGTGTAGCCCTATGTTCAAGCTACGCCACGGTATCCGGAAGTCGTAAATCCGACGTCGGGAAGCCACCTTTCCGCCCTTGCCAAGATGCCACTACAACATAGCTTTCTACATGCTTCTAGGCTTAATAGACTAGAAATATGTGGAAACTTGTCCCACATCGAAGAATAAGTGGAGGAGATGGCTTCCTTGACTTATAAAAGGAACTCTCCTCCCACTCAAACAGGAGATTCATGACATCTCTTGTAATCTTGTTAGGCCGCAAGGCTCGACACACTAGTATAGCTTTCAAGTGGACGTAGTCTCCCGCTCATGCGGAGGCGAACCACTATACATCTTGTGTCTTTCTCTCTCTCTCTCTCTCTCTCTAAAGCTAACTAGAGATCCCCACGGATCACTAACGTTAACATAAATCTAATTAATTATTTGGTCATAACCAACTCTTGTTTAATCTTCTTCGTATACAATCTCAAGGATCCACTTATATGGTGTGCGATCTCTTAGGTTCTAATTAACAAGGCAGTGAAATTTATAGAAACCATTCTATTTTGTTTATGAATCAAAAACTCCATTTTTGATTCTCCTTTGTTATTAGGATTATAAATGTTTATTAATCCTCGGGACTTCACAAGTCATGAGTGACGTCTTGCAACATATCATGACTACCCTAGTTAATGTAGAATGACAAAGAACCTATTCAATTGGAATTACAATACAATACGGTCCTTCTCTAACACTATGTTCTAAATCACATCATCGGGGTATGGAATTGATATGTCAATCCCCTAATGTGATTTTCATTCTTATGTGATTCTTAGAATGTGATTAGAAACTCCTTTTTAATCTCATTCAATGCTTTGGCCAAAGGACTCATTGAATCACATCTTGAACATACACCTTACTTAAGGATAGAGATTCCTTATTGTACACCACATGTCTCCATGACCGAATTGATTATACCAATGAATCCATCTATTATATCCATTAAGCGACACAATATTATTGCATCATCAAGAGATAATCCATTCACTCATAAGACAACTATGGTGTCTCAGGTCAAAGGACTAATTTGTATTATTACAATTTAGAGTTCAAGTTTGACATGTAAGTAAGACTCCATACAAGAACTCTAATGATCGCGTTCAGTGTACTGTTTAAGTTAAGAGCACCCACATACTTGTATTAGTGTCTCTACACAAATGACAAGTGACATATCATACTCCATATTGTGCATACATAGTATGTGCTAGTCTTTCCGGATTATCAATATCCAAGTGATAATCCTACGACTAGGAACTTTTTAGGATAAGAGTGTGAAAGAGTAAAGGTCTCACACATCTAACTCTTGAGATTTCTTTCTCTTTAACTCATATTCCTTGGACCTTGTTCAATCAAATATTGTTAATGTCTAAAAGTCTAGCGGTAGCCGGACCTTGGTTAACGCTGATCCGGTGGGCGGATCGATACTTGTGTTGGTATTGTTGTTCCCGTTACCTGTCAAGTAAAATACAATGGGCGTTAGAGGGAGACCGCGCTGGGCGGTCTTCAACTCTCCGATGCCTAAGTTAGTCAATGTATTTATGTTGACAAAGTAACAGTAGGTAAGTATTGAATGCGTAATTAATGAGGAGAGAGGAGAGAACCTCTTATAGGTGAGGAAGAGACTGATCTCGTCTTTGTTTTCGATGTGGGACTGATATGCTTCAGTTCCCAGTTTCAGAAGCTTCTGATGCTAACTTGGCGCGGCGCGTGGCGGCGCGTCGGTGGCGATCTGGAGGCGGTCCGACGCTGAGGCTGTAGCCCGCCTGGCGGTGTGTTCGCATGTCATTCCTTTGGTTGGAATTAGTACCTTTGGCGGTACGATGAGCATGGCCCATTATAGCTAATTATGCTTGCAAATGTACATGTATGTACAAGTCCCCCAAGTCCCCAGTCAAGGAGGGCAATCTTGGTTGGGGAGTTGTTCGGCGGTTTGAAGCGTTTTCCTCCGCTAGACTTGCAAGAGCATAATTAGCGTCAGTGCGTTGTCAACCGTTGGTTTTACTGAGCAAACGCTTTATACCCTTTCGGGTGGGCCCCTGCTGGGCCCCCCAGGGAGTCCCCCACTCCCCGGCGAAGATAGACCTCCGGATGGTCGTTGAATTGTTTGATGAGGGGGAGCTGCACGGAGCAGAGGGTGTTGGGTAGCGAGCCCAATGTTTTAGCACCCAAATGACGGGGGTCAACGTGCCTGATCAGGGCCGTCGTAGACTGTTTGACTAGTCCCCGTGTCCCGTAGGGACGGTCTGACGGTAACGCCGCGTAGCGGTCGTTGTCAGTGAGGCGTAGCCTCGAGATTTTCCGTTTGGCGGACATCCCCCCGCTGGATGGATCAGGAAGGAGCGTCCGATAGACGTGCTTGGCGGTACCTTTGCAAGATGAACAAGTGGTTCCGCCAGAGGTGTGTAGCGAAAGACACCGCGCTTGCAGGATGGCAAAGGAGAAAATAACAAGGGAGAAGTTCCGCTGGCGGGGTTTCGCTCAGCGGACACTTCGTCGCTTGGAAAATAACAAGGGAGAAGTTCTGCTGGCGGGGTTTCGCTCAGCGGGGACTTCGTCGCTTGGAAAAAATAACAAGGGAGAAGTTCCGCTGGCGGGGTTTCGCTCAGCGGGGACTTCGTCGCTTGGAAAATAACAAGGGAGAAGTTCCGCTGGCGGGGTTTCGCTCAGCGGGGACTTCGTCGCTTGGAAAAAAAATAACAAGGGAGAAGTTCCGCTGGCGGGGTTTCGCTCAGCGGGGACTTCGTCGCTTGGAAAATAACAAGGGAGAAGTTCCGCTGGCGGGGTTTCGCTCAGCGGGGACTTCGTCGCTTGGAAAATAACAAGGGAGAAGTTCTGCTGGTGGGGTTTCGCTCAGCGGGGACTTCGTCGCTTGGAAAAAAAATAACAAGGGAGAAGTTCCGCTGGCGGGGTTTCGCTCAGGGACTTCGTCGCTTGGAAAATAACAAGGGAGAAGTTCCGCTGGGGGGTTTCGCTCAGCGGGGACTTCGTCGCTTGGAAAAAATAACAAGGGAGAAGTTCCGCTGGCGGGGTTTCGCTCAGCGGGGACTTCGTCGCTTGGAAAATAACAAGGGAGAAGTTCCGCTGGCGGGGTTTCGCTCAGCGGGGACTTCGTCGCTTGGAAACTAACAAGGGAGAAGTTCCGCTGGCGGGGTTTCGCTCAGCGGGGACTTCGTCGCTTGGAAAAAATAACAAGGGAGAAGTTCCGCTGGCGGGGTTTCGCTCAGCGGGGACTTCGTCGCTTGGAAAATAACAAGGGAGAAGTTCCGCTGGTGGGGTTTCGCTCAGCGGGGACTTCGTCGCTTGGAAACTAACAAGGGAGAAGTTCTGCTGGCGGGGTTTCGCTCAGCGGACACTTCGTCGCTTGGAAAAAAATAACAAGGGAGAAGTTCCGCTGGCGGTACCTACGAAGTTGTCCCTACGGTGGTTGACACGTGTTGCGTCCATAGCGGGTTAGCGTGCGTAAGCTTGTCTCCAGGCCTGTTCGTCTTCTGGCCCTTAATGACAGTAACTGTAGGTTTCGTAACCGAGGTAACGCCTCGAGTACTCCGGAGAGTAAGTGGAGACTGATGACACGTGTACGGCTGGTATGTGATGCCACTATGGATCGGACGGCGTAGGATGCGTTGACGCAGACATAAACGGCTGGTATGTGATGCCTATGGATCGGACGGCTAGGATGCGTTGACGCAGACATAAAAGGGGGGGGGGAACCTTGGGAGATTTGACAGTTTGTGAAAATTTGAAAACCTAGCTATCGTCGGCGAGCCCAGTTTTTTCGAGACCAGAGGAAGAGCAAACCGAAGTTTTGGGTATATCATTCCCGGAGAAAGTACGGTGATAGCCTCTCAGGATTGCCGTTCGCCATCGTGCCGAAGATCTTACCACTGAGGTTGGTACCGGTAGTCCCCTTTTCTGCCCTTTTGCTTCTGCTAGTTTCTGGTTTTGTTGTGTTTGCTTTTCTGGGTGTGCTCTGAGGTGTGAAATGGGGGTTTTTTGTGGGGGTTTGAATGATGGTTGGTCAATGCGTTTAGTGGTTTAGGATTTGGATAGCCGAGTCTGGGTTGAGTGCGTTTGTTTGTACTTTGGAGTTTTCTGGGTTTTGTTCTTGATTATTTTGGCTATATCTGATGCGAGAATAGGCTAGATCTATGTTTGTGCTAACTGATGTGGGTTTTAGGGTTTTGGGATGGCTAGCGTTATAGAGATTTCGAGCAGTGAGGATTCCGGGTCTGACGTGTCGCTCAGCGCGGCGGATGGGGTTTTTATTGATTCGTTGCGTCCGTCTGCCCATGCAGGAACCTCACTGCCAGAACCGCTAGAAGTTGAGCCGCTACAGACCATCCTCTGGGAAGTAGCAATGGGTCGCGGTCAGCGTCCGGAGAGTTCCAGGGCGGGTGAGGCTGCTGCCGCCAAAGCTAGGCGGGATGAGCGCTTGGCGAGCAATAGTGCTGCCAGCGGCTCCGCTGGGGAGGAAGAAACAGCGGAGCAGAACGTTGAGTCAGCGTGGTTCCTCCCAGATGGGACAGCCGTTGACGAGGCAGGAGGGGGGATGAGCGGTACTGCTGTCGCTCGACTGAAGCAGACGTTCCGGTTGCCGGGGTCGGTGAAGTTGCGCCCACCGACGGCTGATGAGAAGGCGTCGATTCTCCCGGCGGGGTGTGCGGCCGTGCACGAGGCCATATTCCGCCAAGGAGTAACACTCCCGCTGGTGCCTAATCTCCAAATCCTTGTGTGCGAGTTTGGCCTCGCCTTCGGTCAGATTTGTCCCAACATGTGGCGGTTGATGTTGGCGATGAACTCCTTGTGGCGCTTGTCGGGGTGCGAGGGGCCTACTGTGGCGGAAGTGCTTCATTTTTACGAGCTAGTGTATGTGAAGCGCCAAGGCTGCAAAGGGCAAGTGAACTTGAGCCGCCGGCAGGGAGCGCCCAAGTTGATAGAAAATTTAAGGGACTCAATGTCCTACTGGCGGGGGACCTTCTGCGTCGCTACAGACGGTTGGGAGTACCACGCTAGGTCGAATGAAGAAGGGCCGTCATTTAAGATTAAGTCGGAGTTCCAACCCATCCGAGGTTGGCAACTGGTTTCCGCTAAAACTAACTGGCGGGTTCAAATTTTTGCAAACTTGCGCTTTTTGCTAATGACTACTGTGTTTGTGCAGCTGGACTGCGGTACATCTTGACCCGCGAAGAGGAGTGTCGCGTGGCGAGGATCCGTGGCTGCTGGCGGAACCGCAATTTGCTGGACTTCCGTCTTCTGACTGGTTGGGAGTTGCTGGTCGACCTGCGGCTAACTCGTTCTATCGGTGAGAAAATCTCCGCCACACCTCTTTTTTTTTTTTTTTTTTTAGCAAGTGATCCGGACTGACGGGTGTTTTGTTTTTCTTTTCAGAAACCCGCCGGCAACAAATCGAGTCGCGACGCTTCGAAAAAGCAATGGATCGCGCCGAGATAGAGAATTTTCTGGAGGCTATGTATGCCGAGGGGCTGGCGGCCCAGCAGACGGTGGTGAACCCGGAGACGCTGGTGCTGAGCCAGTCCGAGGTTCCGGTGGAGCTGCCGATGCCGCACCACTCCCACCTGGGTGAGGATGGTCTGCCGGTGGTGCAGGCGGATACCCAAGCGGGCGGCGGGGAGAGGGGAACTGTTGCTCCGGGCAGCGGGAGCGGATGCCTGCCACCAGGCGCGGTCCTCAAAGAAGACGGTGCAGCCGACGGAGACTGTCACCGAGTCCAGGGGTGAGCCGCCGGTGCGGGTGACGAGGACCGCTGCTGGCAACAAGGGCGCTGGGAAAAAACGCCGGCAGCCTGACTCCCCCGTCGAGGAAGAGGAAGAAGAGGTGGTGATCGGGGTCCGCCAACAAAAGAAGGCCCGACAAGCTGCGTCGAAGGCTGCGGTGGCGGAGGGAGAGGCGCCCGCCGTCAGCGATCTGGACTCCTTCGCCGAGTATGCGCCATTCATGACAGAAGGGGAGCGGGAGTTCCTTTTTCATCTGTGCGAGCGGCTGGGGTTCGGGGGTCTGGCGGGCATATCGCGCCCGACGGCAATTGACCAATCGCCCTTCAGCTCGGCGTTTGGTCAAATATCGCGGGGTTACATGATATGTTCTGGCGGCGTAAGCAGCCCCGGATTGAGGAGAGCTCAGGGGAGAAATCGGAGGTCTCCAGAGGGAGTTGGCGGAGGCCAAGGAGAGACTGGCGGAGGTCCAGCGGGGATTGGTTAAGGCGGAGTGTGATTATGCGGACGCCCGTGGCAACTTAATGCGGCCATCCGGCGGGATCTGGAGAGGAATGAACAAGTCTCCAAGTTGGAGCAGGAGATCGCGCTGTTGCAGGAGCGGATAGCCGCTAAAGACAAGAAGCTCATTGTTGTGCAGCGGGAGTCTGCCGCCAGACTGGATGAGACGAAGCGGCTGGGCGGTGAGATTGACCGCCTGCAAACTGAACAGAGTACTTCTGCGGCCGCCGCTGTTGAAGCGTTCAAGCTGTCGGCGGAGTATAAAATGGCGATGACTGAGGCGGCGAAGGCTGGCACCCGAGCAAACGTAGACATGTTGAAGCGGAAGGGTGCCATTGACTTTGTAAAGGCGTCACAGCCTGACGTGCCGCCGGTCGAGAGTGTCCCGGTGGAGACAGAAGTCGTGCCTGCCCCAGTTGTAGGTACTCATTCGGGCAGCGGGGAAAGTGGCCCACATCCGACGGAAGGGTCCCAGCAGACCCCGTCGGAGGTGTCACGTGCCGGATTTCTGGAGGCACACACCCGGGCCGACGGAACCATAGAGACCCCCAGCCCGACTGCCCGAGGGTCTGATCAGGCGAGCCGATCGGTCGCGCCGCCAGCCGTTGAAGCAGCAGAGGCCGAAGCCAACCGCTAAACCTATCTGAGACCTCCCAAGTTTTTTGTAGCCGCTGAGGCACAGTAGTTTGTAAAGGATTTTGTGGAATAAAGTAAATTTCTGACTTGGTTTGGCATGATGTGTTGTATTTTTGAGTTATATTTTCTTTTGTCGATCAATGGAACATTAAAGGAATTAAGATTGGTCCAAGTGCACCACGTAGCGGACGGGTCCGCCGACGATTGCTGGCGTTGCCAGTTGCCCTCGGTGCTAGACTTGGTAACAATGGTTGAATAATTCCTCGTTTCATTGATGGCTGACTGATCAGCGTACAAAAGTGGGGTAGTACCCGTTGGGTAGCTTCCCTTAGCTAAACGTTTGAACAAAAATTTAGCTAAGTCAAGATGCGCATGGGTAGCGGTCTGACTATTTGTAATAATACCGAAGGTGTTCAGTATTCCAAGGGCGGGCCGATGTGACGCCGTCCTTGTCCATTAAGTAGAAGGTGCCTGGGCTGACGACTTCCACAATTTTATACGGCCCTCCCATGTTGGGCGGAGTTTTGTTGGTGGTGGAATGACTTCCTTCATGACCAAGTCCCCCAGCTGGAGGTTCCGGGCTTTGACTCTGGCGTTGTAGAAACGTGATACCCGTTGTTTGTTTTGTAATTGTGTAAATGGGCCTCGAGTCTTTTCTCCTCTAGGAGGTCCCGTCCAAGTTGATGCCGGCGCTGTTGGTCTCTGGGCAGTAGCCTTCGACTCTAGCGGTAGGTTGAGTGACTTCAATGGGTAAGACAGCCTCTGTGCCGAACATCATACAAAAAGGGTTTCGCCAGTGGCGGAGGTTGGAGTTGTTCGGATGGCCCACAGGACCTCTGGGAGCTTTTCCGCCCATAAACCCTTGGCGTTGTCGAGCTTCTTTTTTAACAACTTTTTGATTATCTTGTTCGCCGCTTCGACCTGGCCGTTGGTCTGGGGGTGGGCGACAGATGCAAACCTCAGCTTGGTGCCCAAGTTGGTGGTGAAGGAGATGAGCTCGTCATTGTTGAACTGTGTGCCGTTGTCTGTAATGATTGTGTGTGGGACACCGTAGCGGCAGTAGATATTCTTCCAAAGGAAGTGAATTACCTTGGCGGTAGTTATTGCCGTTAGTGGCTCTGCCTCTATCCACTTGCTGTTGTCAATGGCAACAATGATGTATTTGAACTGACCCTTGGCAGTTTGGAACTTTCCCATCAGTCAAGGCCCCACGTGGAATGAATCCATGGGCCCACGATGATTGACAGTGGTTCCGCTGGTGCGTGTGGGAGATCTGCGAATTGTTGGCACTTGTGGCAAGACCTCGAAATCCGCCGGGCGTCATCGCCAAGTGTGGGCCAGAAGTACCTTGCCGCATTGTGCGGTTGGCCAGGGATCTGGCGCCCGAGTGGTTTCCGCATTCCCCGCCATGGATTTCGCTAAGACAATTCTTCCTTCCTCTGGGGTCAGACAGCGGAGGTTAGGATGGGTGAATCCCTGGCGGTAGAGCTTGCCGTGCTGGATGTTGTAGCGGTTGCTCTTCGCTGGAGCTGTCTTGCCTGGACCTTATCTTCTGGCAACGTTCCGTTGCGCTTATATGTAATGATCTCGTCCATCCAGCTGGGGTTGACCTGAACGTTGAAGATTTCCGCCAGGGTCTTTGTGATACTTGGCTTGTCAGGATTCCACCCTTGTGTCCGCCGGACTCTGATGTGGTTGGGCGGTTGCCAGTCTCGCCAGGGAATCAGCCTTAGCGTTCTTTTCCCTGGGGATTGGTGATTGTATGGAATTTGAACTTTTTTAGCAACGTTTTGACGTACCCCAAATACGCCGCTAGCTGCTGGTCCTTGGCTTGGAAGCTGTCGTTGACCTGGTTGACGACTAGTTGGGAGTCGCTGAATATGTTGACGCTGTCAGCTCCTGAGTCAATGGCGAGGAGTAGGCCGGCGATGAGCGCCTCGTACTCCGCCATATTGTTTGAAGCTTTGAAGTTGAATTTCAACGCGTACTCTGCGTTTAGTCCCCCGGGTCCGGTTAAGATGACTCCGCGCCGCTGGCCTTGGCACAGGCGGAGCCGTCCACATGTAGGTCCCATCTGACTGTGGGGGAGTTGCCTCTGCACTGATTACATTTCTGTTCCGGGCTTGTTTGAGTACCGGGTTCCGGCTGACGCTCAGTAAGTTCAGCGATGAAGTCCGCTACGCCTGGCCCTTCATGGCGGTTCTTGGCTTGTACTCGATGTCAAATTCGCTGAGCTCAATCGCCCACTTACTGAGGCGCCCCGAGTGTTCAGGGTTTTGCATCACCTGCCTCAGCGGTTGATTGGTTAACACATGGATCGTGTGAGCCTGG
>JANPXK010001045.1:0-33651 GCA_024704745.1 Rosa lucieae
TTGGGAGTCTAGGGGTGTTCTTGGATGAAATTGAAAGTTTAGAGACTAACATGAAGAATGACCATAAGTTCAGGTAGGTAAACAGGAATTAATCCAAAAATTAATGAAAAGTGGTATAAGTTTATGTATTCTTATATTATTTATGAAATTATATGCTATAGAAATAACATTACAATAAAACCGCCTAGGCACCCGCCTAGACTCCTGGGCACTCCTCCCAAACCAACCGCCTGACTAGCACCTAGTGATTTTTCGAACATTGGTGTTTTCTATTGTGAGATTTGGGGAAGTTTTATGGATTTACTGGTTTTCGAATGTTTCCTTCACCATACTTGGATGGCTTTATTTTTTAGTTCTCCTCCTCACGTGAGTTGCAGTCGAGGCTCCTCCTCACTTACTTTGTGTTTGTAGGTCGAAGTCGAGGATAGAGCCTGGGAGGCTCCTTCGTTCTATGGTGATAGGGGCTAGTCCGATTTCTTTTAACTAGTGGGGCTGGTATGTTTTTACGAGATTTTGAGTTTAAAGAAACACGTTTTATAAACGTTGCATGCATCGAGGTTTTATAAGTTTAAATACTTGGGAAAGTATTCAAGTTTGCTTCATTTAAATATCTTGATTATTTATTTTTGTCTACTTGATAGGAGCATAAAATGCGACGTTTATAATGTTTAAACCCTATATTTTGCTAAGTTATTTCCTTTATCTTGATCAATTTAACTTAGTTACTGTTTTTCAGGTGAAAATGGAGTCTCAAGGTCCGAAGAATAGCTAAGGAAGCACAAGTGGTGCAGAAATGAAGAGAAATGAAGAAATGGAAGTTCTCCCAGTTTGACTAGGAAAAGGAATCCTAGTTGGAGTAGGAATCAGAAGCTGACTTGGATTCAAACTCTTAAGTCGCGGAAATTAGAAGTTCTACTTGGACATGGAAACCCAATTCTACTCAGATAAGGAATCCCAGTGTGACAAGGAGTCCCTGTTGGATAAGGATTACTCAAGAAGGTTCCGGAAGAGTGTAGAAGCATCTAGGAAAAGGAAGCAGTATTCAACTAGGAAACCTACTTACATATGGAGTTCTACTCATACTAGGAGAGCCTTGGAACGTACAAGAAACATCTAGAAGTCTCAAGAAGGTCATATGCCGTGCACATGGAAGAGGAAGTCTCAAAGAATTCGAATTACAAAGCAATGTGGAATTTGGACTTCTTGTTGAGTAAGGATTGGAATTGCCGTGATAATCTTGAAGGTTCTTGACGTTTCCACTTCATAATAGGCGTGGAAGACATGTGAGAGACATGTGATGCAAAGGAAAACCGAATTGGACTCAACTTGTGCCTCAAAAGTCGAAACCATTACAGATTCGGAAATCTGCCTGTGCAGATTGTTCAACTTCAACGGAGTGTCAAAATCGCTCAGAGATCAGAAAATTATGATATTTATATGGTTGGAAAGCTACGGATGTCTAGTTTTCAGATATTTTTACATCTCATCAATATCTATTTTCTAGAGGGAGTTATGGCAGTTTTAGTGGACTGAGGTCAATCCTGCCGGAAATCTGTTTTGAGCCAAAGAAGTCCTAAATCAACACGAACTAAGAGAAACCAAGTAGAAACGAATTTGGGGTGCCTTGGGACGTTCTTCTATATATACCTTGTGTATTAGACGTTCAGAGGTTGACACTTTATTCTCCACAAATTCGATTTCTCACTTGTTCTCTCTAGTTTTCAGGTTTTCGCAATCTTCAAGGAGCAAGGCCGTAACCATCCACCTTCCATGCCGTGATCATCACTTGTGCATCATCTTGGATCTGCTTTGGACCTTGGGACGTGATCAAGGGTTGTCCACACCATCATCTTTTCATGTATTTTTACGGTTTTGGCTTTCTTGTAGTTAGAATTTCTGCTTTGGAATTTCTGTTGTTTAAACCGAAACTATGATGTGACAAACTAATTTTTGGATGCAATTTAGATGGTTCTTTTCATGTTTGATGTGTTTATGTGTTCTTGATCTTGTTGTTTGCCGAAATTAAAAGAATAATAATCTTGTTTTATGCTTCATTACATGTCAATGATTTTCTAAGTCTGACAAACAATTAGGATGACTTGCATGTAACTTGCTAGTAATTAGGGTTGATGCTTTGTGAACCTTAATTCGAAATAAGTAGTAAAGGCTTGCTTTGAGTCGAAATCAGATTATGCATGTGATGAATTGACTTGCTTTGAGTTCTTGGATTTGCATGTTCATCAATTCTTTCTTGAACTTAATGATTTGAAAACGGATTTTCAACGCAGTTGCTTTGATTGTGTGATGTCTACTTTTCGAAATAAATTGGTCTAGTGCTTTGCTAATTCGGTTAACATAAGAAAGAAAGTTAAGAGGGACATTGGTTGCTTTGATCTTTGTGTCTTGGTTGATGGTGTTCTTGGCAATTAATAAAGATTAAGGGATGCATGAATATGACGATCTTGATTTGTTCTTGAAAAATTGTTCTTCAAAAATACTTCTTTTCCCACCTATGTAAATAAAACGATTTTCATTCTTTTAATGTTTTCTGAAAATTCATAGTTTAATCTTCAAAAACCCCCCATCTTTATGTTTTCTTATTTGTGTAAATAAATAAAATTAACTTAGATTTTTAGGTAGCATGTTAACCTAATTAAATAAAATAAAATAAAAAATGTTTTTAAATTCGTGAATAGTAATTCCGTGAATAGTAAATATGTGTTTGTTTTAGTTTTAGTGTTTTTTTTAGGAGTTTGTTAGGTCTCCTTAATTTTAGGGATAGGTTCCTTATTTTTAGGAAAAGTAGTTAGAGTTAGTTTTGACTTAGGAGTCCTAGTTTGACTTTGCTTCTAATTTGTTTCCTAATTGTATTTGACTTCCTAATCCTTATATAACTAGTAATTCTTATTGTATGTGGATTTCTAATATAATTATGACTTGTAAATTGTGTATAAATAGGAGTAGGATTTCCATAACCTTTTCTAACTTGAATTCTTTGTTGGTTTCGAATTCTATGTATATATATACTTGTGATTTTCGATTGTTTCTTAATTCTTTGTTCTCTAACTTTGTGTTAAATGTATGTCTCTCTAACTCTCTCTAATTTTCGTGTGAAATTGTAAATGTTCTTATAATTGCGTAAATATTTGTATATTCTTTCTTTGATTTATTTCTCACATGTTAGCACCCTCAATCCCCGGCTTGAACGATCCCTGCTTATTCTATACTAACAACTACAATTTTCAGGGTTTAAATTGGCGAATGCTTTTGCACGTATCAATTTTTGGCGCCGTTGCCGGGGATTGAAAAGTCTTCATGTGATGAAAACGCCACTAAGGTATTGATTTGGTAAGGGGTCGTGAATTTTCATGGAATAGGTGAAGTCCCTTTGTTAATATTATCCTAAACCCCTTTCTAGTACCTGAATCAGGTCTATTAAGGTTGAGGGCGGCTTTTATTAACAATCGAACAATGTCTTGCACTTAGTATTTTTTCTTCTCTAAGTAAGTATAGCCTATGTGGAATGGTGTCTAGAAAGGGGACAACGTTCATGACGGGTTTTGAATCCAGAAGTGCAACCAAACGAGCCTAAACCACTATGTGGGAGTAGCTTGTGCCAAAATGGGTTCTACCTCTCGTGCTCGTCCTCCCCCACCTGGCCATTTCAGTAAGGTTGCCCAAAGGATTTGAAAAAGACTATGTGTATAGGCAAGGACTTGGGCCGCACGTCCAAAACAAAGTTCATGACGTCTCATTGAGTCAATAAACTTCGACAATTTTCGAAAATAATTGGCTTGGGCAAGAATGTTGTGAGTCATAACGGAATAGGTGAAAGTTCTTTTATTAATGCTTGTCAAGCAACCTTTTTTATCAAGTAGGCGCACCTTAGTAACACAGGGTGTCTAGGTTGATTGGATACGAGAAGTGCTTACAAGAGGGCCAAAACCACTATGTGGGAGTAGCTCCGCCAAAATCGTTCCTCTACTACCTGGCTCTGTGTGAAAAGAGTTACCAAAAGATAAAGAGGGGGAGACTTGCATTAACATAAGAATCTTTGGGCCGCACGTCTAAACCTTGACTTAACAACTACTTATCTAAGTTGATTACTTCAAAAATTGTAAAAGATTGTAACTAACCCTAAAATTTTCGTTGACTTTGGTTTATACATGTATATATGTGACGTTTTTGATGTGTGTACCTTGGTCCACGTCTTGTTTATACCTTACTAATATTATTCTTTTATCTTCCTTCAGGATCAATGAATGTCTGGATCATCTGAACCACCTAAGTACACCAAAACGCCTCTTCACGTCATCAAAGATAGACTTGAGAGATTGAAGAAGAACTCGGACATCTTTGACGTTCAAGTGACAACACCGCTTCAATTTCGTGAGCTTCAATTAGACAGTGAAGGGAATAGAGTAGAGGGAAGATCAGAAGCTTCGGACACTTCAGTTAATCCATCACCACACCAAACGCCACCTCCATCACCTCGTGAACTCTTAGTCATTCCACCACCAATGGCTCTCACCATCAGGCAACTTTCTACATCCGTCATCCCACCTGGTGGAGTTCCAACTTGCATAATTTACCCTGCTGCAGCTGAGGGGGCAACAGCTGATTTTGAGTTGAAGTCTGGGATACTTCATCGTCTTCCTACCTTCCATGGACTATCTATGGAGGATCCCAACCAACACTTGATGGAATTTCAGTTCATATGCACTAGCATGAAGCCTCAAGGAGCGGATGAGCAAATTTTGAAGCTGAAGGCCTTCCCATTTTCGTTGGCTGACAAGGCAAAACAATGGCTCTACGAGCTACCTAGTGGACGAATTACATCTTGGGCAGACATGATGAAGGCATTTCTTGAGAAGTATTTTCCTACATCTCGTATCATCATGTTAAGGAAGAAGATAAGTGGCATCCAACAAGGGCAGGATGAGTCCTACGCAGAATACTATGAGAGGTTCAAGTCTCTTATCACTCAATGCCCTCAACATGGTATGAAGGATGAGACCTTGCTCACTTGTTTTTATGATGGGCTCATACCTTTGGAAAGAGACATGTTAGATGCAGCTTCTGGTGGATCGTTTGTTGACAAGGAACCTGCGGCTGGAATGGTTCTAATTGAGAATAGGGCCTTGAATCAACAACAATATGGAAGCTCTAGGCCCAAAACTACCCCCACACGTGAAAGGGTCCATGAGGTAAGTACTTTAGCTCAATTGGAAGATAAAATTAACAAACTTACTTCTCTAGTGTCTCAGGGATCACATGGACAAGTCATGGTGTGTGGAGTTTGTTCTATGCAAGGGCATGTGTCTGACCAATGCCCTCAACTCATGGAAAGTGGAGGACTTGAAGGTGTCAACGCCTTAGGCTTTCAACAAGGGTTCCAACGTCCTAGGAATGATCCTTACTCAAACACCTACAATCCTGGATGGAGGGATCACCCTAACTTTCGTTGGAAGGACAATGACAACGTTCAAAGTGCACCTCAAGGCTTCCAACAACGTCCTCAAGGCTTTTACCAAAAGCCTCAGGGCCCTCTTAACTCTACTCCTTATAATTCTTCAAATTTTAATTCAAATGCTTCTTCTAATAATGACGAATTGATCAGGACACTAACTCAATCTACTCAAGCTTTGATTGCAGGTCAAACTCATCATGGGAACCAAATCAATGCCATATCCACAGATGTAGCTGAATTGAAGAAGCAAATGAGTCAAGTAGTGGAGTTTATGGGTAAGTTTCATGAGCAAGGGAAGCTTCCTAGCAACACAATTCCAAATCCTAAGGGAGGCTTTGGTGGCGCCACCAACTAAGGAAGTGAATGAGCCAAGTCTAGGCTGAAAGACTTTAAACATTAAGCGCTGCATGGGAGGCAACCCATTTCATCCGTAGCTGTGGAGGAGTCATCAACGCAGATTTGCTTTCTTGAACTCTTCCCTCTCTTTTATTTTCGTAAATTTTTCTTTTATTTAGGATTTCTTGCGTTATCTCTTATTCCATGCTTGATTTATGTTTTGCATGCTTTATACTTGTTTATACATTGAGGACAATGCATGATTTAAGTGTGGGGGAAGGGTTTAACGTTTCACTTTGTTTTTAGATAGTTAGTTTTGTGGTCTAAAAAAATATATATATTTTCGTCACTTTTATAACAATAAAAAAAATTTTCGTCACTATTCAAAAAAAAAAAAAATTCTTTTTGTTTTTTGTTTTTTGTTGTGTGATTGAGTCTTAGGATGCCCTTTTAACTGTCTAGGATGAGCTTATATCTCTGAAATTAAGGCTAAAAGAGGATCACAAGATTGAGAAAATGTTTGATGATATTCTTTGGTTAATTATGATTTATAAAAAGCATATGAATGTGTAGTAGATATGGTGTATGCGTAACTTTGGTACAGAATATGAACATGTGGAAGATAAGTTGTGATTCATAATAAACCCTTGTGAGAATTTGAGCCATGTGCCCTTTCTTTGTGAGTGATTAATGAAAAAAATGATTATACTCTTATTTTCTTGGCGATGATTTTGTTGATCTCATTATTCTTTCATCTTGATTGATTACTTGCCATAGATTAAGTTTGATGGACTAGAGAATGCTAGAATTCACTTTTGTGCTTGTTGAAACTTTTATCAATACATGTCCCTGATTCTGGAAAGGATAAAGGTACTTACTTAGGATTTTACCACCATAGCCAAATATAGCCTGTGTCCCTATTTGTGCCCGTCGTGGGACCCCCCTAGTTTAACCATTTTGAGCCTACATTGAACCTTTTCTTTCATCACCCTCAAAATTCCTTAACCCTTAACCCTAGTATAGTTATATCCTTACCCTTTGTTCTAAAGACTTAGTGGAGCATATTTTTGAGACTTTGCTTGGAGTTTTGGCGTCAAGGAAGATTTTTGAAGACATGAAGAAGTTCAAGTGTGGGGGTAGACTTGTCTGTAAAAGAAATATTGTATGTATTGCCGAAAAAAAAAAAAAAGAATGAAATAGTAAAAAAAAAGAAGAAAAGAATATTTCGGCAATTAAAGAGAAAAATGTGTGTTATTGTTTATGTTTATGGATTTTAGTCCCCTATACTTAGTGGATTTGGAGTTTGCTTTGAATTGAAGACCCATTGTTGAAGAATTTGGTCTTTGTCCGATTCACACTTGTTCAAAAGAAGGTTAGAATGAAGCTTGGGCCCAACATGATGGCACTTGGCCCTTTTATAAGCTTGGAGGATACTTGACGTTTGCTATGCTTGGTGGATTCGAAAATTTAGTCTCTCTACATCAACAAGTGCTCTGCTAGGTTTTTAGGATACTTTGTGATTTTCCTATCCCTTCGTTTCTTTTAAACCTTAAGCCTTGGCCCCATTACAACCTTAAATTGTAAGACCTCTTTGATCCTTAAGATGGGACAGCCTTTGATCTGTGGAGATGAGTTATGACTGTTGAACTTATGGCTTGGGTTCATCTGTGCAAGTGGTTGATATCTTTCATGAGATCTTTTGAAATAATATATATGTGCTTTCGTTTCTTATACATATGTGATACACTTGATTATCTTTCACATATACTTGAGTGATAAGCTATTAAGCATGAGCCTTGAATCTGAGAGAAGAAAGAGTGATTTATCCATGTGAGGTTTGAATCATGACTTGTTTGAAATATGTTAAAGAACCCACCACCATTGTTTACCCCCAAGTCTTACATGCTTATATGTGGATTATATTTTGTAATTAACTCTTGAATATCTTAATGATGTGATGCTTGGTTAAGTGCTAATCTTGGTGACTTGAAAGTATGAGATTTCTGAGACAATATGTTAAAGGGCAATAGAGATTTTTGTGTGTCAACGTTTGTGTCTTAGCTTGTGACGTTTTTGTCTTAAGTCTTCTTTGTGTTTTACGTTTGTTTTGAGTCTTGAGTCTTTGATTTTCGTTTGCCATACTTAGTTTATTTTCGTAGTTTCTTTGTTTTTTGTGTTATAGTCTTTTGGTTTGTTATGTTGATTTTGCTAAGGGACTAGCAAAAGCTAAGTGTGGGGGAATTGTCTACTCACACTAACATGTTTTTCAATAATTTTCCCATGGGCCCTTCGGTTTCAAACGCCCAGTTTATAGGTTAGATTAGTTGAGGTTGGGCATACATGAAGTTGAGGCATAGTTGTCACTGCTTCCTCATTGTAGGATCTATCGATCCTTTATCCTCTTTACTTTTTATTCTAGTAAATCTTTTGTTTTAGAATTGGTCTGATAACCTGTGGGATTAATGTTATTAAGTTGAGATTTGTGTAATGTCAATTAGAAGATGTTGTGATTTGAGGACTAGGGTGGCTCCAGGAGTTGAGGATGGTGTTTGACATTAGAAGTGTAAATGTCTTTCTACAGGTCTTGGGTAGTCCATTTTTAGGGGAAGTTTTACCAAATTTTTGGTAGAATTTCTTCTAAGATGGGTCCCACAGGGCCACTTCTGATTTCAGGGTGAAATCCGGGGAGGGTCCTGTCAATAAATATGAAATCTAAAGTCTCTCATGGATGATAAAATAAAAATACTCTTGAAACTCTCTTTCAAACTTGTACTTATGAGTCCCAAATAATCTCAACTATTACCCCCATAAGATACAATTAAAATCCTGGCATACAAACTAGAGCTCTAACTGATGGTAACCACTAACCTGGTCAAGGCGTGGTTCCTGATAACATGTCATAGTCACATTCGTGACCCCCGATCCTCAACCCTCAGGTATTTGGATTCCCGGTATAAATTTCAAAACATTAGCAAGTCGCAATAGACCCAAAATGTTACCCAAATATAAAATAAAAGATTCCCCGTGATCCGTATCAATACTCCCCCGTACAAAGACTAAATATATTTCACGTAAATATATATATACACACACACACACATGCTCATTCACTTAGAAATGTCACTAATACCAACTATAGTTTGCAGTTAAATAAATAACTTCCAAAACAATAAGGTAAACCCATTCGTAAATGAACCTTGTGAGATTGCTCATCTTTGAATCCCGCTGCGTCTTCACACATAAACCAAGATAAGCACTAGTCGCCGCATCCACTCAACACACTTTCCACTTACCTAATCACATCAAGGTCACATCTTAATACCACTTGTGGTATGAAAGCATCTAATTTCAAAGCAAGAGATTAAAGTTTGAATCCCCAAATCTAACTACAACCCGAAAGTAACACCAATCGAGGTGAAACCTCATCCTAGACCATCCAAAGTCTTCGGAACACTCCTACAATTGATATGACAAAACTACAAGTCTATTGAAAGGTTGGATCCTCACAGATCGATAACCGAGACAATCAAAAATGGTAAAAATCCTAACAAATTCATACGATCTCCAAAAATTACGTTTTATATATTGAAATGCTCGTATTGACGAGTGGATCATATATAGAACCAGAAACTGTCCTGACATGGCCGGAATTGCCGCCAAGTGCTGCCACAGGCTGTTGCACATGTACCCCACCTGATCAAAACTCAAAATCACCTTAATCCAACCATCCAAAATGTCAAAAATACCAGGTACAGCGTCTTTAATACCTGGAGTTCAAGCCAACTCTGCTTAAATCACAGTCGATCGCCCCCACAAGCTCAAACACACTGTTCACATTGAGTTTACTCTTCTTCGGTGCAAATCAATCAAAACCACCACCATGGATGGAACGTGGATGCTCCCACGAGAAGAACAAGCCCAGTTTCATGCTTTGCCGTCACCGGAGTTAAGATTTTCGATCGGTCGGACCACCACAGCCTTCGCTGCTTCGATGCGCCGCCATGGGTGGTATTTGGCGCAATCCACCACCATAGGGAGGAAGGCGAGGTCAGTTTGAATGGTATGGACAAGCACCGTCACCGGAGGACGCCGGAATCCGCTGGAAAAGTCGAGTCGGGTCAATTGAAAAATTTGGATACTGAGGGTTTCGACCGAGAGAGGAGAGAGAGTGAATATTTCCAAAAGAGGAAAATTACAATTTATGAAATATTTTCCAAAAAAATCCTATTTATACCAAAATAGAAATTTTTTCCGACTGCCATAACTTCTTCATAAAAACTCCGATTTTCGCGTTCTACATATCCACGAAATTGTATCGACGCCCTCTACTACTTTCGTGAAGGAAGTTTTCAGAAAAAAACCTAACATATAAAAAGTCAACCTTTGCATCCTCCCAAAACTATGCATTTTGAATAATTATTCGTCTGAAATAATTTCACTCCATTCCCGAACCACAAAATTTTTCCAACAATCACTGAATAAATTTCTGAAAATCCTCGAAAAATAATAATCAATTTCTGGGGTATTACATATAGTCATCAAGTAACCTGTGGAAAAATGGTAAAACTAATTTTGAAAAGTTAGAGATCCTATGCTCAATTCTCCTCTTTGACTTAATACTTTCATAAAAATAATACAATTCAGAGAAATATTTCCAAGATTCACTTGCCGTCGGAAATAATTTGTTCATTACCGAGGGTACTTTCTTGCCCTCAAACTAAGAAATCATTTCCAGAAATAGGTTTAACTTTGACGATCTAACCCACTTTGAGGGCTAAAATGGTAATTTCAAGACAAACAACCAAAAAAAAAAACTCTCTCTTTCACATTCAGGGTTTCTTTCTCTTCTGCAACTCCCTCTTCTCCAAATCCAAAACCCAATGATGATTAATAACTTAATACACCTTCTTAGGAATCCAAAACCCGATTATTAAAACGATTACTAGCAACCCCAGCAGTGTTACTATCTCCGGCACCGCCGCCGTTGTTGTTGGTACCACTATTGCCATCGATTCCTACTGTACTATTCATGACATCACTTCTACAACTCAAATGGCATGGGTTTCGAAAGTTTTACAAAGGGAAGATGTTACATCCCGAACCTAGAAATTTCGATTTACTCTTTATTTGGGATATAATTGTTGGATACTTTCTTTTTAACCGTTATGAATGATTTAGTGGCCCTAAAAGTTGACTTTTTGTTCGGGTCAAAATTTGAGAAAATGTTCTTCACGAAAGTTGTAGGGGACGTTAAACCGAGCGCGAGCATATGTGGTTAGTAAAAATCGGACTTCGTATGCGAGAGTTATGGCCGAAATTGTAAAGTTACTGTTCATGGTAACTTTTTGATAAAAGTGGAAAGTTACCCGGGTGGGTTTCCATTTCCGGAAACCACCCCAACTTTCTCTCTCTCTCTCCTCTCCCCCGATCTCTCTTCCTCCGGTTCGGCCCTTCTCCCTTTCCATCAATTCCGGCGATTCCGGCCACCATCCGGCGTGCAACCGGTCACCACAGGGGCGCCTCAACCCGCTTGTGATACCAGTGACCTGGGTTTGGGGAGTTTTGGCCGGAAAAGCTCGATTTCACCCCGGAAAGGTAAGGTTGCAGTTTTGGGGATTTTGCGCCGATTTCCGGCCATTCCGGCCACCTCCGGCCACCATATTCACATCGAAGGTTCGGTTTTTGCAGGAGATCATTTTGCCTAAGGTCTTGCTTCTCAATTTGCAGTGTAGAGGTGGAATCGATCGAACCCGATTCTAGGGTTCTTGAGCTTTTCTGGAAAATTTTCACCGGTTCGATCCAGCCACTTAGAGGTAAAATTGATCAATGTTGTAGTTGAGAAGTTGATTGGGTCTGTTGAGATGATGTTGTTGCCGGAATTTGGTGGTCATCGGAGAAAGTCGCCGCCGGCGCGTGGTCCCCACGTGCCGCCACTGTAGGTAGCGCGTGGAGGCGCGTATAGCAGGGTTTTAGATGTCGTTTTAATTCCCTATACCAGTTAATGATTGTAGAATGTAATGTGTGAAGTTTGGTTGACATCGGAGGAATTTCGGATTGAGTTTAAATTGTTTAATTAACGGTTTACGTGAATTCGAACGCCGGAATTATTTCGAATTCACTCGAGGATTAATTTATCGGTGAATGAATATTGATGGAGTTAGGGATGGACGTTGTAGAGTGTTGAGAAGTCGATTTTAGGAAGGGGGGATTATTTGAATTTCCAATTATGA
Source organism: Rosa lucieae (assembly GCA_024704745.1). Lineage (NCBI taxonomy): Eukaryota > Viridiplantae > Streptophyta > Magnoliopsida > Rosales > Rosaceae > Rosa > Rosa lucieae. The sequence goes on from JANPXK010001045.1 coordinate 12,037, forward strand.
GTATCGTAAAGTCAAAGTTCCGTCCTGTGAATTATATATTTATGATTGTTATTCGTACAGGACGAGAGGAGTCTCCATACGAGGAGAATCACGAGCGACGTCAGGATTGACCACATATTGTGAGTGGACCTTTGATTTTAATTGATGCATGCAAATTAAATTCCGCAAGTTTTAAGATATTGAATTATCCACTTAATTATCGAGCATTTTATTTTGGTTTGGTTTATTGAATGATTTATTGGTTTGAACTTTTGAATTAAGTTTCGTTATGCTCGATTTGAGGATTTTGATTTATGCGGATCCATTTATACTATTTATTTATTTTATTCGACGATTAGAGATTATAATGAGATTTCGATGAACAAGATTTTATACTTATTTATACCCTATTTGTATTTGAACCTGAGATGAGCTTGGCGTGCGGGGTCACGTCTAATACATTGGAATTCTATTTTCGAGATAAATGGGGAAATTATACAAACTTACTGGCTTTGGACGATCTTTTCCTCACCATACGCGGGTCATGAATAGGTCTCCTCCTCACTTACTTTGTGTTTGTGAGTGGCAGTGAGGTAGCTTTCTCCTCCTCACGTGGGTGGTAGTCGAGGTGATATTCTCCTCCTCGCACAATCTATGTGCGAATGGTAGTCGAGGTTATTAGTTCTCCTCCTCGCACAATCTATGTGTGAGTGGCAGTCGAGGGTAGGTAGAGCCTGAGGGGCTCCATTCCCGTATGGTGAACCCATTTCCCCTATGTTCTTTGGTTGTTGTTCTTGACTAGCGGGGCTAGTCGGTCATTTCTTATTTATTGCATGCATCGGGATTTTACGGAAATAAATGTGGAAAAGTATAAAACCCTTTTTCTTTCAATTATTTATTTTTGTCCACTCACGCTAACGTTTTATTACTTTTCCCTGGGCCCTTCGGTTTCAAATGCCCAGATTGCAGTACTGTTGCTCGGTGTACGAGAGTGAGCCATAGTTACCGCACCTGCTTCCGCCATCACATTCTGTAGGTTACCTGGTTAACCTACTGTATTCCTTGTCTTTTTATATTCCTAGAATGCTCTGATTACTAAGGGATGTGTGACCCAACTTGATGTATTATATTGAGGTCTATGACCTAAATTTGGTGATTGTAGTAAATTGTATCTTTCGGAGTTTTGTTTGATGTGGATAGCTTTGAGTTGGATTGTTTAAATCTGGGAGCAGGGTGGCTCCAGGAGTTGTGGTTGGTTGTTTAGAAGTGAATTTTGTTTGCCGCAGGTTTTTGGGTTAACCATTTTTAGGGGAGGTTATGCCGAAATTTTTGGTAAATCTCCTTTAAAGATGGGTCCCGCAGGGCCACTTCGGATTCCAGGGTGGAATTCGGGGCGGGTCTTGTCAGTTGGTATCAGAGCACTAGGTTTCTAGATTCTGTAGACTTCACTTATATGCTTAATGACGCCTGGTACTTCCCGAGTGATGGCCCGACCGCGGCGGATCCCCATCGTGTGCTCTTCGGTACTAGTGTGTTATTATGCATGTAAAGTAGATACCTTGTTGTACTGATCCTTGAACTTCTTAAATACTTTTCTTCAGGTACTATGGCTCGAAATCGCCGAGCACGTGAGAGAACTCCGGTTGGGGAAGATGAGCCGTTACCTAGGGGATTTGCGGATTCTTTGGACAGTTCTTTCGGCAGATTGCCGCAGCACTCCCCGGGTCACGTACTGACTATACAGTAGAGCGTGCTAGGAGCATGGGGCTCAGACTTTTACTTCAGCCGCCTCACCTGTAGAGGCTCAGCGGTGGATTGACAGGATGGAGAGAGTTTTCTCCCAGATGGACCTTCCAGAGGATAGGAAAGTGACTTTGGCGGTACAGTTTCTTGAGGATACCGCATGGCATTGGTGGGTTGATGTGACCAATGACCCTGCAAATGTTGGCCCCATGACCTGGGATATGTTCAAGACCCACTTCTATGGACGGTACTTTAGTGATGCCCACCTTAATCGGATGCAAGACCAGTTCTTGAGCTTAGTGAGGAGAGATGATCAGTCAGTGTTGGAGTTTGAGCAGGAGTTTCTCTCCTTAGCCCACCATGTGCCGGATTTGGTTCGCACCGAGCAAAGCAAGATTCGTAGATTTGTTTTGGGACTTGGAGGCAAGTTCAAGGACAAGATGTTAGGCACACCGTATCGGAGCTTTGCTGAGGCAGTATCTTATGCCATGGACATTGAGTCAGACTCACCTGCTGGATTTCACCCTAGGGATCCTGGTGGCCCTAGCCAGGGTCCATCTAAGAGGGCTACTTCCACATCTGGTTCGGGTTCTTCAGTTGGTAGTGGGAAGAGCAGTGGTTCCAGTTCGAGGACCCGTACTAGGTTCAGGGTACGTGACAGGAGATTCTCTCGGGGCCAGTCTAGTGGACGACAGTTTGGACAGTTTGAGAGGTCCAGGAGTTATCATGGTGGTTCGAGTGGGGCTTCTGCTAGCCAGCCAGCCCAGTTTGGACAGTATCAGACAGCAGGATGTTTTATTTGTGGTCAGCAGGATCACTTCAGGAGGGACTGTCCCCTTGCGACTCAGGGAGCTAGATCTACCCCTACTCAGACTGTTGGTCAGTCCTCTGCTGGTGGTTCTACTAGCAGCGCCCGCACCAGCTCGGTAGGCCGAGCTAGTTCTCAGCAGGGCAGGGCTCAGCGAGGTCGTCCTGTGACACATGCTAGACTGCATGCCATGACCCAGCAGGAAGGCCGGGATTCACCGAAAGTTATCGTTGGTACGTTGTTTATCTTTCATCAACCTGCTTTAACCTTAATTGATCCTGGTGCGACACACTCCTTTATGTCCAGTAGATTCGCATGTTTTGCAAATGTGCCATCATCACTCCTTATTGGTGAGTGGTATGTTTCCTTACCTGCGGGAAAAGCACTTAAAATAGAGTGGGTTTTTAATGGTTGTGATGTAATGGTTGATGGTTTTTGCCTAGAGGCCAACCTAATTCCTCTAGACCTTGTGGAGTTTGATGTAATTTTGGGGATGGACTTTTTGGAGACACATGGTGCATTGGTTGATTGTTTCCGCAAAGAAGTAGTGTTTCGAAGTCCAGGAAAACCGGAAATCACCTTCCGTGGTGAGAGGAACATTCTCTCCTCTTGCCTGATTTCGGCCATTACGGCTGAAAAGCTTATGAATAAAGGTTGTCAGGCTTATTTAGCACACATTGTGGATACAAAGAGGGCGGTGTTGAGCATTGAGGATATTCCTGTGGTCAGGAAGTTTCCGGATGTGTTTCCCGATGAACTACCTGGTTTACCTCCAGAAAGGGAAATAGATTTTACCATTGAGTTGCTCCCTGGTACTGCACCTATATTTCAGGCACCTTATAGAATGGCCCCAGCTGAGTTAAAAGAGTTGAAGACCCAGTTACAGGAGTTGTTGGATAAAGGGTTCATCCGGCCAAGTGTGTCCCCTTGGGGTGCTCCGGTGCTTTTTGTTAAGAAGAAGGATGGCACTTTGAGGTTGTGTATTGATTATAGAAAATTGAATAAGGTCACAGTGAAAAACAAGTATCCATTACCACGGATTGATGACTTATTCGATCAATTGCGGGGTGCCAAAGTCTTCTCTAAGATTGATTTGAGGACAGGTTATCACCAGCTCCGGATAAGAGAGTCCGATGTACCCAAGACAGCATTCCGATCACGCTATGGTCACTACGAATTTGTGGTGATGCCTTTTGGATTAACCAATGCTCCTGCAGCCTTTATGGATCTTATGAATCGAGTATTCCGTCCATACTTGGACCGTTTTGTGATCGTATTCATTGATGACATTCTGGTTTACTCCAAGAGTGATGAGCTTCATATTAAGCATTTGAGGCTAGTACTTCGGACTTTGAGGGAGGCTAGATTATATGCTAAGTTGAGTAAGTGTGAATTCTGGCTTAACAGCATAGGATTCTTGGGTCATGTGGTATCAGCTGAAGGTATTAGTGTGGATCCTCAAAAGGTGGAAGCGGTTTTGAATTGGGGAAGACCCACCACAGTGACGGAGATTCGTAGTTTCTTGGGTTTAGCCGGTTATTATCGGCGGTTCGTGCAGGATTTCTCTAAGCTTGCAGCCCCCCTCACTAAATTGACCAGGAAAGGTGCTAAATTTGTTTGGTCGGATGAGTGTGAGCAAAGTTTCCAAGAACTCAAAAGACGTTTAACTTGTGCCCCAGTTTTAGTATTGCCTGATGATAGCGGGGAGTATGTGATTTACAGTGATGCCTCAAGACAAGGTTTAGGTTGTGTGTTGATGCAACATGGGAATGTGATTGCTTACGCATCTAGACAGCTGAAACATCATGAAATGAACTACCCAACTCATGACCTTGAGCTTGCTGCTGTTAGTTTTGTCACTTAAGCTATGGAGACACTACCTTTATGGAGCACGATGCCAGATTTTTACGGATCACAAAAGTCTCCAGTATCTACTTAATCAAAGGGACTTAAATTTGAGGCAAAGGAGGTGGTTAGAGTTGATTAAGGACTATGATTGCACAATTGAGTACCATCCAGGAAGGGCTAATGTGGTAGCTGATGCACTTAGCCGAAAGCCCTCTAGCTCTTTAGCCCATTTGAAGACAGTTCGAGTCCCTTTACTTTATGCATTGCGATCTACAGGAGTTAATTTGGCAATTGAAGAAGGGTCTGGAGCATTGTTAGCTAGCTTCCATGTGAGGCCGAATCTCATTGATAAGGTGCGGGAGGCACAAGATGAAGACGAATATTTAAGACAAGTAAGAGAAGCAGTGAGTGATGGCATTAGAACAGACTTTATTCTTAGAGGAGATGGAGCCTTAATGTTTGAGAATAGAATATGTGTACCTAATCTTCCTGATATTAAACGAGAAATTTTGGATGAGGCTCATAGTTCTGCTTACGCTATGCATCCTGGCGGGACAAAAATGTATCGAACTTTAAAACCATATTATTGGTGGCGGAATATGAAAAGGGAGATTGCAAAGTATGTGAGTAGGTGCTTGATATGCCAACAGGTAAAAGCAGAAAGACAGAAACCTTCAGGATTGCTACAGCCGTTGCCTATTCCGGAGTGGAAGTGGGAGCACATCACCATGGATTTTGTTTCAGGTCTTCCACGAACTCGCAATGGCCATGATAGTATTTGGGTGATTGTGGATCGACTCACCAAGTCTGCTCATTTCTTACCGGTTAACAAGACTTATGGGATGAACAAGCTGGCGGAACTTTATGTAAATGAAATCGTGAAACTTCATGGACCACCCGTTTCCATTGTCTCTGATCGAGATCCTCGTTTCACCTCAAAATTTTGGAAGAGTCTACACGAGGCTTTAGGTACTGGATTAAGTTTTAGCACGGCATTTCATCCACAGACTGATGGGCAATCTGAGAGGACTATTCAAACTTTGGAAGACATGTTGAGATCCTGTGTTATGCAATTCAAAGGAAGTTGGGATAGCCATCTGGCATTGATTGAGTTCGCTTACAATAATAGTTATCATTCCAGTATTGACATGGCTCCTTACGAAGCTCTCTATGGAAGACAATGTCGTACACCCTTATGTTGGAATGAAGTGGGAGAAAGGAAGCTCATAGGTCCAGAGATTGTACGGATTACCACTGAGAAGGTTAAGTTGATCCAAGAGAAACTCAGGACAGCTCAGAGTAGACAAAAGAGTTATGCGGATAACCGCAGGAAAGACTTGGAATTCCAAGAAGGTGATTGGGTGTTCTTGAAATTGTCCCCTTGGAAGGGTGTTGTAAGATTTGGAAAGCGAGGGAAGCTTAGTCCCCGATTTATTGGACCTTTTATGATTAAAGATCGAGTTGGCCCAGTTGCATACAGATTGATTCTACCTCTAAGGTTATCAAAGATTCATGATGTCTTCCACGTGTCCCTACTCCGCAAGTATATTGCTGATCCCTCCCATGTTTTAGAAGAACAGCCCATTCGTTTGAAGGAGGACCTTACTTATGAGGAGAAACCGATCCAGATACTCGACAGAAGAGAGCAGGTCCTTAGAAACAAGACGATACCTTTAGTTAAGGTATTGTGGAGTAATCATTTGGTGGAAGAAGCTACTTGGGAACCGGAAGACTTAATGAGACAGCAGTATCCCCACCTCTTCTAGCAGGTATGTTAATTTCGAGGACGAAATTTTTTAAGGGGGGAGATTGTTACATCCCGAACCTAGAAATTTCGATTTACTCTTTATTTGGGATATAATTGTTGGATACTTTCTTTTTAACCGTTATGAATGATTTAGTGGCCCTAAAAGTTGACTTTTTGTTCGGGTCAAAATTTGAGAAAATGTTCTTCACGAAAGTTGTAGGGGACGTTAAACCGAGCGCGAGCATATGTGGTTAGTAAAAATCGGACTTCGTATGCGAGAGTTATGGCCGAAATTGTAAAGTTACTGTTCATGGTAACTTTTTGATAAAAGTGGAAAGTTACCCGGGTGGGTTTCCATTTCCGGAAACCACCCCAACTCTTTCTCTCTCTCTCTCCCCCGATCTCTCTTCCTCCGGTTCGGCCCTTCTCCCTCTTCCATCAATTCCGGCGATTCCGGCCACCATCCGGCGTGCAACCGGTCACCACAGGGGCGCCTCAACCCGCTTGTGATACCAGTGACCTGGGTTTGGGGAGTTTTGGCCGGAAAAGCTCGATTTCACCCCGGAAAGGTAAGGTTGCAGTTTTGGGGATTTTGCCGATTTCCGGCCATTCCGGCCACCTCCGGCCACCATATTCACATCGAAGGTTCGGTTTTTGCAGGAGATCATTTTGCCTAAGGTCTTGCTTCTCAATTTGCAGTGTAGAGGTGGAATCGATCGAACCCGATTCTAGGGTTCTTGAGCTTTTCTGGAAAATTTTCACCGGTTCGATCCAGCCACTTAGAGGTAAAATTGATCAATGTTGTAGTTGAGAAGTTGATTGGGTCTGTTGAGATGATGTTGTTGCCGGAATTTGGTGGTCATCGGAGAAAGTCGCCGCCGGCGCGTGGTCCCCACGTGCCGCCACTGTAGGTAGCGCGTGGAGGCGCGTATAGCAGGGTTTTAGATGTCGTTTTAATTCCCTATACCAGTTAATGATTGTAGAATGTAATGTGTGAAGTTTGGTTGACATCGGAGGAATTTCGGATTGAGTTTAAATTGTTTAATTAACGGTTTACGTGAATTCGAACGCCGGAATTATTTCGAATTCACTCGAGGATTAATTTATCGGTGAATGAATATTGATGGAGTTAGGGATGGACGTTGTAGAGTGTTGAGAAGTCGATTTTAGGAAGGGGGGATTATTTTGAATTTCCAATTATGAGTATCGTAAAGTCAAAGTTCCGTCCTGTGAATTATATATTTATGATTGTTATTCGTACAGGACGAGAGGAGTCTCCATACGAGGAGAATCACGAGCGACGTCAGGATTGACCACATATTGTGAGTGGACCTTTGATTTTAATTGATGCATGCAAATTAAATTCCGCAAGTTTTAAGATATTGAATTATCCACTTAATTATCGAGCATTTTATTTTGGTTTGGTTTATTGAATGATTTATTGGTTTGAACTTTTGAATTAAGTTTCGTTATGCTCGATTTGAGGATTTTGATTTATGCGGATCCATTTATACTATTTATTTTATTTTATTCGACGATTAGAGATTATAATGAGATTTCGATGAAACAAGATTTTATACTTATTTATACCCTATTTGTATTTGAACCTGAGATGAGCTTGGCGTGCGGGGTCACGTCTATATACATTGGAATTCTATTTTTCGAGAAAATGGGGAAATTATACAAACTTACTGGCTTTGGACGATCTTCTTCCTCACCATACGCGGGTCATATGAATAGGTCTCCTCCTCACTTACTTTGTGTTTGTGAGTGGCAGTGAGGTAGCTTTCTCCTCCTCACGTGGGTGGTAGTCGAGGTGATATTCTCCTCCTCGCACAATCTATGTGCGAATGGTAGTCGAGGTTATTAGTTCTCCTCCTCGCACAATCTATGTGTGAGTGGCAGTCGAGGGTAGGTAGAGCCTGAGGGGCTCCATTCCCGTATGGTGAACCCATTTCCCCTATGTTCTTTGGTTGTTGTTCTTGACTAGCGGGGCTAGTCGGTCATTTCTTATTTATTGCATGCATCGGGATTTTACGGAAATAAATGTGGAAAAGTATAAAACCCTTTTTCTTTCAATTATTTATTTTTGTCCACTCACGCTAACGTTTTATATACTTTTCCCTGGGCCCTTCGGTTTCAAATGCCCAGATTGCAGTACTGTTGCTCGGTGTACGAGAGTGAGCCATAGTTACCGCACCTGCTTCCGCCATCACATTCTGTAGGTTACCTGGTTAACCTACTGTATTCCTTGTCTTTTTATATTCCTAGAATGCTCTGATTACTAAGGGATGTGTGACCCAACTTGATGTATTATATTGAGGTCTATGACCTAAATTTGGTGATTGTAGTAAATTGTATCTTTCGGAGTTTTTTTTGATGTGGATAGCTTTGAGTTGGATTGTTTAAAGGAGCAGGGTGGCTCCAGGAGTTGTGGTTGGTTGTTTAGAAGTGAATTTTGTTTGCCGCAGGTTTTTGGGTTAACCATTTTTAGGGGAGGTTATGCCGAAATTTTTGGTAAATCTCCTTTAAAGATGGGTCCCGCAGGGCCACTTCGGATTCCAGGGTGGAATTCGGGGCGGGTCTTGTCAGAAGAGGTTCCGCGACGGACTTGCCAAACCGAGTTGCTTCAACTTGGACTCGTGGGCCACTTCCTCGTTGATTGGACTCGCCCGTCGAGTTGCTTCTTAAACACGGCGCACTGTTCACATTCTAGGCTCCCGGATTCCAGAATTTGGGTTGGGTACAAGCATTTTCGCCAGATCTGATATGCAAAAACAGTCACAGATTGATGTTTAGCTTCGCCGAGCTCGTTCCGGTGGCTGTTGCTCCGCTGATCTTCCGCTCCTTCTTCTCCTCCCTCTTTTTCTCACTACCCTCACTCTTCTTCTTGAACATGTCCTTCCACCGTTTCGATGCAGTGAGCACCGGAGCTGCAGTTGACACCTGGGCTTCTGGTTCTAGGTCCGGAGCAGAAATCTCTTCCGAGTTGGGTCGTAGGTTTGGGTCAAGCGAATTCTCATGGGCGGGGATGAGGCATACAGGGAGAATGACACCATCAATGAATAGCTCATCAGCAGAGCATCAGAGGTGATATCAGGTTGGGGGTAAGACTGGTTTTGGAACCTCCAGAAGTCGAATTCCGGGGGAGCTGGAGTCGGTGCTGCTAATGAAGGGTGATCTTTGTAGGGGAGAGAGAGAGAGAGAAAGAGAGATAGAGGGATTTGGAGAAGAGGGAGTTGAAGAAGAGAGAGAAACCCCGAAAGTGAAAGAGAGAGTTTTTTTTTTTTTGGTTGTTTGTCTTTAAATGACAATTTTAGCCCTCAAAATGGGTCAGATCGTTAGAGTTAACGTCCAATTTGGATGGAATCAGAGAAATTAGACATGGCTGACTGAAATTAGAAAGTTTGGGGGGTAGAAATTCAAAATTAAAAGTAGAGGGGGTGACATGATGATACCCCCAAACCTCAGGGGGGTAAACTGAAATTAATCCGAAAATATATTTTTATAGAACTTTTCCAATGACCATATTTTGTGGTCGAAAAAGAGTTTTTTTGCGAGGGCAATTCTTTGCTGTCAGAAATCTTCGTCTGAAATGAGAACTTTTGTTGTAGTGTCTTTTTGGAATGCAGATTTGGGAGACTCTCCATCATTCTCTTGGAGAAGCATCCTCCAAGGAAGACAGGTACTCAAAGCTGGTGTAAAATGGTGCATAGGCAATGGAAACCGGGTTAGTATTTAGCATGATAAGTGGATTCCAAATTGTCAACAAGTCACACTGCAAAAGCCTCCGGGATGTGTCTTTGAACTAGTTTCGAACTTGATTGACTCCAATAAAAGGCAGTGGATTTGAGCTGCAGTCCATGCCATCTTCCCACTTGAGATTACTCAAAATGTACTTTGTATCCCTCTTAGTCGTAGACATTTGCTTGATAAACTTTGTTGGAGTCCAGTAAAACTGCTTATTGGATAACTAGAACAAAAGTGTTGGAGAATGTACTTACTTCTACCTCTCAAGGAGACCTTTTTAGGGAATTGTGGGAAAGAGTTTGGAAAGCAAAAGTGTCAGGTAAAGTACAAATTTGTATCTGGAGAGCTTGTTCGAATCTTTTACGTACAAGAGCTAAACTGAGTACGAAGGGATATGTGGGAGATCTGGACTACCTCTTATGCCCTCATCCATATGAAGATGTAGCTCATGTTCTCTATAAGTGTCAAACTGCAGCCTCTATCTTAAATGCTCCTCCTTTCAACATAGGTAGTAGTTTGTTACCTAATATTGATTTCAAGGAGTGGATGTTTGAACATGCATTTTATATGAAGAAAGAAACCTTTGCAAAACTAATGATGATTCTTTGGGCCTTGTGGAAGAATAGAAACAATTTGTTCTGGAATAAAACACGAAGCAATCTGCAAATGAGTTGGTTCTTAGCTCGATTGCTTGGTTTGAAGACTTTAGTCAAGCGAATAAGGTCCTCAAGTCAGACATACCGAAACAGAGAATCAGTTGGAAAGATGCTACTCAAGTAAGATGGAAGCTTAACGTTGATGGCAACTTTCTTCCCAATATAACTCATGAAGGTGTTGCAGGTATATTGAGAGATGATTCAGGAACTTTTAGAGCTGCATTTGCAACTCCAATTCACCATGTTGCCTTTGCAAAACAAGTGGAGCTCTCTGCAATCAAGGAAGGGCTAAAGTTTTTGCAACAATTGCAGGTCAGCAATGTTGTCATTGAAACATATTGCCTTCAGGCCATTTCAAACATTGTAAACACATAGGCTACTCATGTTATTGAAGAAGGAATCATTGTTGACATTCGTCATGAGTTGCAAGTAAGGCCAAGCATTATTATACAACATGCGTCTAGAGTCTGTAACCGAGTGGCGCATTGTTTAGCTAACTCTGCTTATGAAGCTAATATAGCATGTACTTGGCTTGAACACCCCCAGACTTCATTCTGGAGTTTATCAAAGGTGATTGTAAACATTTGCGAGGCTATCCCTAAGTTTAATGAAGTTGATTATTTGATTAATTTAAAAAAAAAAAATATTTCAAGAAAGCACCACACATGCGCTGGTCAAACTATATATATATATATATATATATATATACAGATCCTATCCAGAGCGAGGCATCGCTTTGAAATTTCAGAGCGAGGTCAGGGTTTAGGGTCACTTTTCGGTCGCATATCCACATCTCAACCGTTCAGTTTCTAGGTACTAATGTATAGATCATCTCTACAAAATTTCAGCCAAATTGATGGTCGTTAAGGCATTGATAACTGCCTTAAAGCTAGTACGGTTCAGGTTGGACAGATTCAGTTCGTCCATTGGTTTAAGCGAGTTAGATACCTTAAAGACCATCAATTTCGTTGAAATTTTGCAGAGATGATCTGTAAATTAGTGAACGGTTGAGATGTGGATATGTGACCGAAAAGTGACCATAAACCCTAACCTCGCTCTGAAATTTCAAAGCGATGCCTCGTTCTGGATAAGATCTGTATATATATATATATATATATATATATATATATGTTAAAGGAAAAACATATTATGTGCCTTCGTCAAAGAGATTGACGGAGAGGGAATCAAGTAATTAGCAATCACCATCAATCAGCATGGATCAAGGACCAATCAGTAATTAATGTCATCATTGTAATTGATATTTCCGTTGTAATTTTCTCCCTATATAAAGGGGCTATGAAATGAAATGAGGAAACCAATTTCAATTGTCATTTTACTTTAACAATATATATATATATATATATATATATATTATTTAAAACAAAAAAAAAACAAAAACATAGTAAAAAAAAAATTGTTATTACGTACAGAGAGAAGATAGTGAGAGAGACAAATGAGTTGTGAGTATTCAAGTAAATCCAGAATATGTGTCTGGCCCAAACTCTAGGCTACTTGACCTAATTGTAATAAGGTTTAGAATTAGAGATATTCATCGATATCTGATTAAATATACGATTATCTTTCCTTGTACAACTTTGATTCTATATATGTCTTGTAATCCTATATATAAAGAGGCCCCTATTATCAATGAAAGCACAACTCAATTCTCTCCCAATTTTAGTTTTCCTCAAACACGTTATCAGTACGAAGCCCTAACTCTGAAACAACTAGCCAAACCCTGATTCAAGAAGCTAAAACATTTAATTTGAATACAAAACCTTGAACCCTTTTCTGCCTTTGCTACACAACTTGAAGCCCTCAAAACCAGGAATCCAGAACCGGTGGTAGAACCACCAGAATCTGTCGGAAACCTACCGAACCAGCCACTGGAAGCTCCATACACCCCGCAACAAATATTCCACCAGTTCACCATCTTCCAGACCTCCAATTTCTACCAAATTTTCCAGGAGAAGCCCCTCAGAACAACAATTTAGGAACCGAAAGAAATAGCCCAAAAACCGGTCTGAAAGATCTTGAACCGGCAACCAGAACATCAGACAGAAAAACCTGCAGAAGAAGGAAAAAAAAGGAGGAGGTGGCAGACCAAGCCGCCCACTGACGCAGACCCACTGCCGATAGGCCCATCAAGGAGACACGTCAGCAGCCATGTCATCAGACAGTCAACAGCCACGTCAGCAACTCAGTCAACACTGGTCAACGACTTCCGACAACTTATCTTGTCAGTTTTCAGGCGACTTTTTCCAGTTAAATTTCCCGGCGACCTATTTCAAGGTTTTTTTTTTTTTCCTAAAAGTACCCGTTTTGAGTTTTTATTTCAATCACTCTTGTTTTTCCGGGGACTTCCAAACTCCCTTCTTCTACTCCCCTTTCTTCATCATAAGGGAGACCTAATTAAGCCGAACTGTGGGGGTTCATGCTCACTCCTAGCTTGGAGCTTGTTTAGATCTCTAAACTTAGAGTTTGTAGAGAATTTATGATCGACCACTTACGTCATTGTTTCGATCTAATCCAATACGTCTTGGAATTGAATTTCTTGGAAGCGATTACGCTCAAGAATTTTATATGTTTTCGTGGTAGCTTTTTCGCTTAGAAACTAACCATTTTTCTTGTTCTTTTTCAGGATGAGTAACCTGAACAAATTGGACTTTGCTCCATTGGGAACAACTGGCTCTGGATATCACAGGTGGGTTCGTGATGTCCGCCAGTATCTCAAGGCCGATGGAATCTTGAATATGATTCTCGAGCCTAACCAGGACGTGTTAACTATTGAGCAAGCTCAAGCTTTGGAAGCAAATAGAGCATCCTTAGAGGCAAATGAGGCGAAAGCCATCATCCTAATGACTCGTCATATGGAGGATTCGCTCCAGTACGAGTGTATGAATAAAGAAGACCCCAGAAGGCTGTGGGTCTCACTTGAAGAAAGATTTGGCAACGTCCGTGACTCCCTGCTTCTTGACCTAGAAGTGAGATGGCATAGCCTCTGCTTCTGTGATTTCAAGTCAGTTCTTGACTATAACTTGGAAGCACTTCACATTAAATTCTTAATAGAATTCTTTGGTAAAGAGATCACAGATGCGATGTTGATTGAGAATACTCTCTCTACCTTCCTTGTCTCTACATTGATGGTTGCTAAGAACTATCGAATCGATGTTACTGCAAGACGGATCACAAGGTTTCATGAGCTTGTTGGAGCTATGAATGTCGCTGAAAAGCATGACAACATCCTTGTGAAGAACTATAATTAGAGATCCATAGAAACAGAGCTTATTCCGAAATCTAATTATAGTCGCGCCCCTAAGAGAGGGCGCCAAGAGCGAAACCTTAATCTTAGGGATACTTCTAGACGTTCTGGTCCATATAATCGCTCTACTTGAGAAGGTAACCGCCAAAATAGGTGAACATGGAACCGAAGAGGTCAACGCGGAAAGAGAGAGGGAGGCAACACCTCTGGCCATATCAGTGGCGCCACCAACATTAAGAGCCATATAAATGACGCTTTCAAAGCACCTCAATTAATGGAGTCTGAGCAAAGAGATGTATGTTCTAGATGTGGAGTATCCGGTCATTGGGCACATATTTGTAGAGCTCGTGAAGAAATTGTCACCGCCTACAAAGCATATTGTGAAGCAAGAGAAGCTCACTATGTGGAACAAGAAGATCTAGAGTGAAGGGTTGAAGACTACAAATCTGACTGGGATCAATAGATTGACAATTATGTTTAAGTCTTTATTTTTCCAAGAAATATAATAGGCAATTGCCATATACTTTGTAGTAAATACCATTGGTTTGGTTTTTCTTCACATAGGCTCATCCAAAATGAGTGTGATGTCTAGGAAAGTTTTGAGATAAGTGGTACTTAAGAGAGTTTTGCTCCACCGACATCTCTCTACTCAGCTGGTCATATTTATTTTGGAGTTACCGAAAGAAGTCAAACGACTACCTTTTTTTTGCATTAGCTAGCATTTGGATAGATTCTCCTAATGGTTAAGAGACAATAATGTACTCCATTAGCTTATGAATAAAATTTTGAGTTCTTTTCATTATGACTCCATTTTGATTATGAACATATTTCTTTGTGACTACGATGGCTAGGTCATCAGTATTAATTTAAGGACATAGAATAGCCCAAGTTCCCCCTACCAAATGACACCTTGATTATTGTCACAGAAACTCTCTACGCTCCTAGGGCAAATCGCACCTATGAATAGCCACTGGATTCCATGCGAAAACTCATGTAAAGAACGAAAATGAGTTCCTTTGCAATACCTCTAATGATTGCGAATAAAGGCATATCTTAGAGAAGTTTATGTGTCTCTCTAGTGGACTTTATGTCACTATTCGAGCTATTAAATCCAATAAAGTCATAAGAGAAGATCTCTTGGATTTAGACACATATTGGCTTTGTCACGACATGATAGGTCATCCTGGTCATGATATGATGATCTGTCTACTAAAGACTTCACATGGATATCATTTCTTTCTAGCGAAACGAAGCATAAATCAAAAGTTGATTCCTGGACTAAGTTGGACCACCGTAACTGCCTCCGGAGCCGCCGCCGTCCACCACCAGCCTAGGGTTGGCATAGTCCTTATCCATGACGCCATGGATAGCATACATCATGGCAATGATGCCCTAGGTGATGCTGCAATTACCAACTTTGCTTCAAATAGCTTTTCAGACGCTCAGGCCCAACCCAAATCCTCATTGGTTGCTTTTAAAGCCTCTCGCTCGTTTTACAAAGCCTGTTCCTTAGGGTAATTAGGACTGAGACCGTCCTATGCAAATTATATGAAAATACTCATTCTGTTCTTACATAGAATCCATGGGGATTCTATTGTCACGCCCCTGATTTTTAACGCAAATAAAAATCGATATACAAACCCATAACTATATGTGATCGTTCAGCCATCAATACAAAATACTTGGAAACTTTTTCCCTTTAACCCGAGTACATACTGATGCCTTGAACCCACAATGTCAATATTGACCTGCACCATAGAGTCATATATTACATGAGCTTATGAATTAAATTGTCTTCACAAAATAAAACGTAAATGCTCCTCAGAGCTTACTACATTGCTGAAGTCATACAATGGTGAAGCTAACAAAATTTGCTTCCTACCCGTTCTGCTGTCAACAAGGTACCTCAGCTTCAGCCACGATTTCCCTGACCTGTAGGATTAACCTCTACACCGTTTGAATGATGCACCGGGTTGTCACACAACAAACCCGGTAAGCTTTTGCAAGCCCGTATGAGTAACTCATGAACATCAATCAACAACTCACACAAATCAACTTAAGGAAACAATGCAACTATGATTCCTTCTAACATTCCATATCCTTTCCACCAAAGGGCAACTTAAGTTACCGCTGTGACAATGTTCTATTTGCTAACTTAACCATCAAGAAACAATTCAAATCTCATCTAGACAATAAAAGAAAGAATACCCTCGGAACTCTCTTTTAACTACATACTTATGAGTCTCCAGCAACCTCGACCGTTACCCCCATAAGCTATAATGGCAGGCAGACTAGAGTTCTAACTGAAGTCATAACCACACATTCGGCCTAAGTCGTGATTACAGATTTCCTGCCTTGGTCACCATTTGTGACACGTGGTTTTCAAACCTCGTCTGGTCCTAGAATCAAATCAAACATCAAGGTCACCATCTGCGACCTGTCACCATCTGTGGCATATGATTTCAAAGGGGTCTGGTCTTAAAATCAAATCAAACATCAAGGTCACCATCTGCGACCTATCACCATCTGTGACATATGATTTCAGACCTCGTCTGGTCTTAAAATCAAATCAAACATCAAGGTCACCATCTGCGAACTGTCACCATCTGTGACATATGATTTCAGACCCCGTCTGATCTTAAAATCAAACATCAAACTCTACTTTTCAAACAATAGAATACATCTTTTTCCACAATATTGTTTCCTAAAAAGTTGCCTTCAATAATAATATGAACACAATCATGTATATTATTCATCACACATTACTCACAAGAATATATATGCAGTCATTCGTTCAGGAATGCCTACTAATACCAACTATAGTTTGCAGTTAAACAATAACGCCAAAACAATAATGGTAACTCCGTTCGTAAATGAACGTTGTGAAATTACTCACCTTGAAATTCCCCCTGCTTCTTCAATACAGAACAAAACAGCCTAACCACCAACTAACCGTCCAAGAATACTTCATCAAGTACCTAAGGAAAGTACAATCTTGATTCAATCAATGAACACAAGGAATAACGTTTGAAACCCTAAATTGAACCAAAATTCCCAAAGTGACTCCAATTGAGTCGAAACCACATCCGAGACCACTCAATGTCTCCGGAATACTTCTACGATCGATATGTCAAATTCACAAGTCGATCGGACGCTCAAATCCTCACGAATTGAATCATCCAATGGTCTGAAACTGTAAAAATCACAATATATTCATACGATCTCCAAAAATTGCATATTATATATCAAAACGTTCGTATCGACGAGTAGAAGATATATAATACCAGAAACTATCCCTTACATGACCGGAAGGCCGCCAAAATGTAGCCACAGTCGGCGGTGCAACCACCACAACCACCACCTGCCAAAACTCAAAACTAGCTTAATCCAACCGTCCAAAATGTCAAGAACACCAAATAGATCAACTTTAATACTTGGGATTCAAGCCAACTCGGCCTAGATCGCCGCCTATCACCACCACAAGCCGCCGTGAACTGTTCACCTTGAGTTGATCCTATTCCAACGTGAATCG
This sequence comes from Rosa lucieae, assembly GCA_024704745.1. NCBI lineage: Eukaryota > Viridiplantae > Streptophyta > Magnoliopsida > Rosales > Rosaceae > Rosa > Rosa lucieae. The sequence goes on from JANPXK010001045.1 coordinate 29,362, forward strand.
ATCAAAACAAATACCATGGACGCTTGAGGAAGCTCCCACGAACTCAAAATAGGAAGCTTGATGCCGTGCAATCGCCGGAGTTACGAATTCCGATCGGGTTCGACTGCACTCAAAACACCACCTTGAAGCGCCGCCGTGGGTGAGAATCGTCACTAGAGGCCGCTGTAGAGAGGACCGCAAGGTGGAGGCGAGGATGTCTGTGTAGGTTTCACCGGTAGAGGTCGCTGGAAAAAGGAACGCTGGCTGGGTTGGAATTGCGGGTCCTGGTTGGGTCGGTCGCGTTTTAGGAGAGAGAACAGAGCATCAGACTTTCCGAAAAGGGAAGCTTGCCAAAAATATAAATAGTAATTTTCGAAAACGGAAACCCCTATTTATAGAATTTTCCCAATTTTCAAACGCTCATTACTTTCTCATACGAACTCCGATTTCTGCGTTCCACATATCCACGAACTCATATCGTCGCGCGGAGAATCCCAACTTATAAAAAGTCAACCTTTGCCCCCCCCCCCCCTAAAACCATACTTTTCGAATAACAATTCGTCTGAAACGCTTCCGCTCCATCCACAAGCCACAAAACCGTCCAATGACCATAAAATTAATTCCAGAAAATCCTTAGAAATTAAATACGAATTTCCGGGATATCACATCTATGGACTGATTCAACCAACTTGCGGACGTTTAAATATCACATGATATTGGTTGACACGCAAACATGCTGGTCACATGTTGTGCCATTGTCTACTTGTAATGCTGTTTATGCTACACTCCTAGCACATATCATATGACAACGGGTTCACTCCCTGAATCATCCTATTCAGTCAATTGGATTTGACTATGCTAGAGAGTTTACATCCAAGACTTTGGATGGATATTGAAATGGGACTGAAGTTGGACATCATATTCTCATGAACACACCCTAATGGTCTCGACTACGATGGTAGTCAGGATATTGGCAATGCACACCAATCACTTATATCCGCTTGGGGTGATGCAATATTCCATGCGGCTATGCTAATTCGTCTACGACCCACCGCCACTCAATCTACCTCTGCATTACAGCTAGTGACCAGGTACAAGTATCGTACTTACGCACATTTGAATGAGCCATTTATGTGCCAATTGCGCTGCCACAGCGCACTATAACAGGTCTATACAAACGAATGGGCAGCTACATTGGATTTGAGACTCCGACAATTGTCTGCCACTTAATGCCCTTGCAAGGCGATCTCATTATCGCTAGATTTGAGGGTTGTCACTTTGATGAGACAGTCTTCCCATCGTTAGGGGGAGATAAGAACACAGATGTTCAGCAGGAATGACAGGAATTGTCATGGTTTGCTCTCACTATGTCTTATCTCGAGCCCTGTTAAAATGATAAGATCACACATATCTGCTGCAAACATGCCTGTAAGGAAGGACGTCCTTACGAGAGGACATAGCGCCACCTTACACGGAGGTAGGCATGGCGCCAACGCCAAAGAGAGTGGCACTCTGACGTTATAGGTCATGGCCCCAACTAGGATGCGTGGGAGGCCCGTGGGTTCGAAGGATACTTTGGCACATTCCAATCCTTTGATCATCAAGACTCAAAATTCGTCTCATAAGAATCTTCCGGATTATGGTTATCGTTGGGGGACGCCTCAACGTCAAAACTATTCTTGAGAATATAAAGCTCTTTGAAAATTACACTAGTATATATGAGATGTGGGATAGAAACTCCATCATAATTGATGATGTAGTTGCGCATTTCGTTGCGCTTGAGTTTGTTGAGTTCGATGATATCGAATCACGCTCCGTTGATGAATGAATGCCAACGTAGAGAAATTTGGCCTAAATGGAAAGATGCGATCCAGGTTAAGTTGGATTCTCTAACGAAGAGGAAGGTTTTTGAGCCAGTGATGCCAACACCTTCTAACATAAAACCTATTGACTAATGGGTCTTCGTTAGAAAGCATGATGAGAAAAAGAGATGGCAATCTTGCCTTATGGAGCAAGGCTTCTCACAAATTGCCCTACAATTGACTACGATGAGATATATTCTCTCGTAATGGATGTCATTGCACTCTACTACCCTGTCAATTTGGTAGTTTCCAAATAACTGATCATGCAGCTTACGAATGTGGTCACTACGTATCTCTATGGGGATCTAGATATGGAATGTACATGGAGGTTCATGGTAGACCTCATTTACCTAAGTCAAGTGGCACTAGATCACGGAGCGCGTTTACAATAAGATTGAAACGCTCAATAAAGTGACTACTTGATTAGGAAGGGATATGCCCATGCGTTTCCATAACAAGTTTCAGATTCTATCGCGGTTCATGTTGGACATGATCTTCATTGGAAGCCCTTAAAGAGTTAAGGGTAACCGCTGAACACTTGAAATCCGATTTTGAGATGAAGAATTTTGGGAGAACACGATTATGTCTCGGTTTGGAACTTGAGCATCGTGTTGATAGATGCTTAGGCATTTTGACAAAGTCAAGCCTTCAAGCACCCCTATGATCGTCCGTAGTCTTGATCCTGAAAATGATCCTCTTCGTCCTAAGGATGTTGACAAAGATGTGCTAGAGGCAAAAGTGCCCTACTTAAGTACAATAGGGGCATTATTGTACTTAGCTCAATGCACAAGACCGGACATTTCATATGTTGTGAACTTGTTAGCTAGATATAGCTTTGCACCAAAGCGACGGCATTGGATTGGTGTAAAAGATATCTTTCGGTACTTGAGATATAAGATTGATATGAACTTGTTCTATCCCTACAGAGAGATGATAGATTCGGACCCATCACACACCATGAACGCTGCCAACACTGGCTTGCGTCCACTATCCCCATCCCAAAACAACATGTGTTTTTGAAGGTTTTGCTGATATTGGGTATCTCTCTGATCCACACAAAGGTCATTCCCAAACTGGTTAAGTGTTCACCATGGGTAAAGACCATATCTTGGAGGTCTACAAAATAGACCATAGTCACTATTTCTTCGAATAATGCAGAGATTATTGTTCTTCACGATGTGGTTCGTGAATGTATATGGATTGGATCCACAATTACGCATGTTGGAACAATTGTGGTTTGAAGTCTACCATAGATGAGCCTACAAGCATTTAGGATAATGCTGCTTGTTTTGAACAAATGAAGCAAGGCTACATCAAAAGCAACAACACCAAGGATAATCAGCAACAACAGACTCTCCTCAAGATCAAAGTGAACTAGGCACGATCTGAGGACAGTATGGCAGACTTGCTCACTAAGTCATTGCCTAAATTCCACTTTCGAGAAACATGTTGATAGCATCATTTGCGGAAGTTATCTGAACTTCCATGACTGTAGTCATCAAAGGGAGATGTCTACATGTATGGTCTCGAAATGTGAATGGTGTGTTGTGCTCTTTTCCCCCTTCGACCAAGGTCATTTTTGTTCCATAGAGTTTTTGTTACTCGGCAAGGTTTTTAATGAGGCAACAAGAGGAGCACCACGTTTGGGCGACGCAAGGGGGAGTGTTTAAGTAAATCTAGAATATGTGTCTGGCCCAAACTCTAGGTTACTTGACCTAGTTGTAATAGTGTTTAGAATTAGAGTTATTCTCGGAGATATTTATAGATATCCGATTAATTGTACGATTATCTTTCCTTGTATAACTCTAATTCTATGTCTTGTAATCCTCTATATAAAGAGACCCCTATTACCAATGAAAGTACGACTCAATTCTCTCCCAATTTTAGTTTTCCTTAAACAGTGAGATCTTTTTATTTAATTTTATTTTTAATAAATATATATTTTGTAAATATCATTGATTTAATTAATTCACAAAGTATTTTAATTTTTTAAGATTAGTTTTGTCAAAATTTTCATTTAGCTAACAATACATCTTCTTTTAATAATAGTGTAGATCTGTCAAAATTTTCATTTTAGCTAACAATACATCTTCTCTTAATAATAGTATAGACGCATTTAAAAAAAAAAAAGTGTAGATAAGATTGTCCCAAAAAAAGAGAAATATTGTAGTATTAAAATGAAAAGGTTCTTAAAAAAAAGGTAATAATGTTCTTGAATTTGATTTGACCACAAAAAGAAAGAAAGAAAGAAAAAAAATCAGTTTTTGGAAGTTTGGGAAATTCTCACCAACCCCCTTTTATGTCTTGTTTTCGATCGAATCAGCCCCCATTTGCATACTTCAACTAACTGCATATCTCGCCAGGGGAGTCAGTAGTCGGGGTCCTACTTCTCTTTCTCTCTTCACGTTGAATCCATTTTCTAGAGAGAGAAAGTCAGTTTCTCTCTCCA
>JANPXK010001046.1:0-41966 GCA_024704745.1 Rosa lucieae
GTAACCCACAATAGATCAGAGCCAAACAAAGAAGTGCGGAAGCTATTCGTCAACTATGCCTCGAACCATGTACGCCCGACCTCAACTAATAGCGCCTGCAAACTGGGCATTAGAAACCGAAAGGCCTAAGGGAAAGTAGACGAAAGACGTTAGCGTGAGTGGACAAAAATAAACAATTTAAGAGAAAAATGATTTCATACTTTCTCACATTTATTTCATTAAAAACCTCGATGCATGCACAAATGGTAAAACACATTTAGCTTTAAATCCAAGGATTTCAAAACAATGAACCGACTAGCCTCGCTAGTCACAACATTCGAAAAATATATCGTAAAACCGAAATCTCGTTTCTCAAGAAGATAAGACCAGCCCCGCTGGCTACAGTGAAAATCGGACTAGCCCCGCTAGTCAAGCAACAATAAGATATGGGGAAGAAGTTTCACCATACGAAAGAAGGGAGCCTCCCAGGCTCGGGTCGGAGTGTCCCACACTCTGGAGCATCCCATGCTCTGCTCTTACTCACCCACGAACACATAGTAAGCAAGGAGGAGTACTAATAGGCTAGCTAGCAATAAAATATAGCGACCCAGGTATGGTGGGTAAAAACCATTCAAATCCAATAAATCTATAAGGCTTCCCCATAAGTCCCACGAATAAAGAAAACACGGGTACGATTCCCAACCGTACCCGAAAATTCTAGTAAAAAGTCACATAAGTCAACAGCGTGTCCCACACGCTAAAAGAATAATTAGATTATCAATAAGGCATTCCCAATGCCAAAACCGAAAGTCGATAAACAAATAGGAAATAACTTCATCGAAATCCCATTTCGAAAATCTTTCCAAAAATCTCAAATCAACGAATAGCAATATACTTAATTCTGGAAATCACCTCGGAAAATTACTTCAACGAAATTTAACATAAATCACAATTTCAAAATCGAGCCTAACAACTTTAATTCGAAAATCCAAAATCACTATCGATAACAAATCATCATACTTTATTTCGAAATTCGCAATATCCTTTTAAAACATAGAGCCAAAATCGTTCTGAAATTATAAACGAGATAAATCAATTTATATTCTCAAATAATAAACGTAATAATTAATTACGAAAATAATATTGCATGCATCACTTCAAATCAAAAGTCCACTCACTGTACTATTGGGTGACCACGCAAACGAGTTCCTTCATCTAGCCGTAGCTCACGACATTGCCCTTTACACAATTATATTTCCGTAAACGGCAATCCGATAAAATAAATACAAACCTAAACGAAACCCGAAAATCCCTATCTCCACTGCTTCTCAAATTCCACCCAAATCTCTTCCACAACACCAATTCCTCAATTTACGTATTCCACAATGAAAACGAGGGAAATCCAACTGCCGGATTTCCCACAATTCAATCACAAAACTTCAAACTTCGGAAATTCACAAACAATTCCAAACTCCTCCAAAATTCACCAAACTTCACATACAAGCTCTACAACAATTATACAATTTAATGGGCTAAAAACTGAAATTAAAACACTGCCCTACATGCCTCCACGCGCCACCAACAGTGGCAGCGCGTGGGCCCCCCGCGCCTGCGGCCACCAAATTTTGGCAGCACCACCTACTCAAAACACTGATCATTTTTCTCAACTACAACACATCCCAATTTTACCTTTAAACAGTCGAAACCGGCCGGTGCAAAAATTTCCAGAAATTCCAAGAACCCTAGAAATTGAAATTGTTAATTCGACCTCTACACTGCAAATTGAAATGAAAGACCTTAGGGGAAAAGATTTATGTCAAAAACCGAACCATCGACGCAGGTTTGGTGGCCGGAGATGGCCGGAATCGCCGGAAATCGACAAAACTCCCAAACTGCTACTGTAACCGTAAGCTTCTCGGCGACGAAACTGCATTTTCCGGTCGATTCACGGCGACCCACTACTACATTTTCGGCGACGAAACTGCATTTTCGCTCACTGTGCAATTTTTACCTAACTACTACATATTATAAAGTACTGAATTTTCACTAACTTACTTCACCAACAAGTACACCCATTGTTAAATATATACCATAACAACATCTAAAGTAGATAATCTAAAATAACAAAACACTATCAAATTATGGGAGTCGATATCCAGAAACGTAGATGCACAATGTCAGTTAAAAAATAACAAACAAAAAAAATATATATATATATATAGGTCATAACTCCATAACAGCATAGGAAGAAAAGAGAAAAGCTACTAATACAAAGGTGGGCAACAAAAATTATAGATACATACAAAACTTGTTACCAAAGTCTCTGGAAAGTGAATACAAAGTAACTATCAAGGTCAACAGTATTACAAATTTAAGCACTTGAAAATGTCAATTGCTGGACATACCTTCTCATCACTTGAAACATCAGGGTGTTCAAATGCTTCATCGCTCTCGTCCCAGTGTTTTTTAATAAACTGCTTAAGAAGGACAGCAGCTAGCTAGCAAAATCTGAAACATGAAAATCTGTAAAATACATGAACTAACACGGGACAATCCAAAATCTGAAACATCAAAATCTATAAAATACATGAACCAACTCGGGACAATGATATACCAAGTATAGCAGCCACAATGATACGTGCAACTTCACTAATATTTGAAGATATCAAATATCTGATGAATTGCTTTGTGTTATTGGAAATTACCTCTTATGCAACAAAAAACCAAGTATTGAATGATAGAAAGAGAGTTTTCCTTTCACGATTGCTTGTGACATGAAAAAGACCAAGTAGCTCAATGAAAAACAAACTAACACAAGCCAAGCAAACCTGACCTTACGAAAACTTTAAAAATTGATTGCATTTAATTCATGCTCAATCCAAAGGTATACCAACACAAGCCAAGCCAAAGTGACACTACATAAAGTTTTTAAAATTTTGTTTGCATTTAATTATGGATATGCTATATTTGATGACTAGCTTACCTACAGACTAGAGGTTGGAGGAATGCCTATGTTGATAGTTGACATGTAAGGTCTCTTACTATCTAGGTGATGCAAACTTCAATTTCAAAACAACACTAGCAATTGTGAAGAAAAACGCCCACTTGTAAAAGAAACAAGTGGGTAAATGCCTAGTATTAAATGCCTCAAGTAAAAAGAAACTACTACTAGAGAACATAAATATACTGCTACTGATGAGCACAAATAAAGTGCTACATAGTAAGATGTAACATTTTGTAAACTGGCAACCAGTGGACCAAGTAAAAATTGTTTTCTCCTTTTCTTTTACTTTTTCTTTTTTCTTTTTTCATAGTTAACATGCATATAGATAGATCTAGCTAGAGGAGTTTCAAGCAATTGCTTTGAGGTTTTACAAGGAAACAACTCCCTGATCCAATAGAATCCTGTAGCTTCTACCAAAATACATTTGTCAAGCTTCAGACACTAAACTTTTAACTTGAATTGTTGGCTAAAATATATATGCACCAATATTATTACAATTCTAAATACAGGCTGCAGAAAAAGAAACAACCCACCAATCATACAGAATCGTGCAAAGCCAACTTCTGACCACCATTACGTTGAACTCATTTTGCATCTACAAACCCCTTCTCCTGGTAAAATACAATTAAAAAGCTTCAGACATCAAACATTAAATGGAATATGTAACTGGAATATAGAGGCCTTGACAACCACAAAGTGACTAAGACCCCTTACATTCTTTATGTATTATCTAATTGATATAGAAATCTCTGAACAATCTGACCTCTTTGTCCAATATTTCTCCATTCTTCTCCTTCAACTTAAGTTTGGCGCAATTCTTTAACTTTGGCATCTACCTCTTGAAGAAGAGGCAACTCCTTTTCTCTTGCTGCATTGCAGTCTGCAATCTCAGCATTCAACTACAAAACCAAGCATTGGTGAATTGATGCACAACTAAACAGTGACCCTTCAGTTTATTATAAGATACCATTTCTCTATATGATATACTTGGGAAACCTAACCCTACAACATTTCATGCTGATCCTCAATATCTGTTAATGGATTCATAAGTTCGATGAGTAGATTTACTTTTGTTTCTCTGATAATGGATTCATGCTGCTCCTCAATATGTGTCTCAATTCATTCACATCAATGACCATGAACTTTTTCTGAACCCAGAACTTAAATCCCCAATTCAAAATCTACAAACTCAATTAAAATAATATCTAAAATTTTTAAAGTACCAAATCTCTTGGATTTGGTTGGTTTCTAGATTAGTTTCTCTAGAAGATTTCTACGCCCATCCAATCCAATTTGTAGTTAGAACCAAGATAACGCAGAAGTCCCATTGCAAACATCAATCAAACAAAAGTAGTCACAAATCGAAAAAGAAAATACAACCCTAGAAAACACATGAAAATGAACAAGAACAACATTATTATAGACCTGATAAGCCATTCTTTCAAGGTTTTCTAGCCTCATAGAAGAGCTTCACTTTGAATCCCTTATCAACATTAAACCCTAATTCAATCAAAGACTTGATCGAACTCCAGAATAGAAATTGAAACATGTTAACAATCGAATTCATTCTATTGCCTCGAAATTAGTGAATCCAAAATCAAATGAATGGCAACAAACCTGATTCCAGATCCTGTTGTGAAAATTAGAACCGTAGGATAATTCTCCAACGGTTTGATCTGATCAATCTCGAAGCCTTTCTCTATGACCTGGGTTAGCTTCACAACGTCCCCCTTCTTCAACCCGCACAGCAGCTCAATGATGGACCATGAAGCAAAAGGGTTCTATTCACAAGAAGAGGAGTGAGGGAAGAGGATGGTGAACTAGAGTTTTTTTTTTTTTTTTTTTTGGTATAAATTATGTGAGAATTAAAATAGAGCTTTTTGAATGCCGCTGTAGTAAAAGAATTTGGTTTTTAATTTTGAAACCAACCCGCCTACTCTAAGAGAAAGTTCCCTCCATTCAGCTAAAAAGTTTTGGTCACTAAAGTAAAACCACCTGTTATAAAGTCTCGAAACATCAGTGACCCAACATAAATGGTCATTAGTACTAAAACTTTTGGTCATTAAAAGTGTTAGTGACCAGCTGGTAATAGTGGTCACTAATTCGATACTATTTGTGACCAACATTGTGTTGAGTAAAATTATATTGGAACTTTATCAAGACCCTAGGAGAGTTTTCCTCTCAAACCTAGTTTTTCTCTACGGCGCCCTAGCCTCCTTCCTTAGCCTCGCTATCACTTCCTTGCCTCTCCATCCCTCCATGGCCTCCATAGATGTTGTCACATCAAGCTTTGCTGCCTCTCATGCTCTTGCTACAGGTGGTAGCACCCCGGATCTGGGTAAGATTGGCGGTGATCCGGTGCGCAAGTCATCTCAGTCCTTTCTATTTGGCAAGCCTCTGACCCGCAAGCCGGTGGATTCCAAAGCTTTAAAGGCTTACTTCCACCGTACCTGGATGGTGGATAAGAATTTTAGGGTTCAGGAAAAGGCGGGTGATGTGTTCATGTTCTCCTTTGAATTGATTCGTGATCCAAACAAGGTACTGCGGGGAGGACTAGTTTGGTATTTTGATCGAGCTCCTGTATGCTTTGAAGAATATGATGGCATAAAGCCTCTGCATGAAGCCTAACTCAAGCATCTACGTGTGTGGGTTAGGGTTTCGGGGATTCCTCCTTTGTATGAAGAACCTGAGAATTTTACCCTTATTGGCAATCTCTTGGGTGGTTTCCTAGACTATGACAAGAAGGAATTTGAGAAAGGTGTGATTCGGATCTTGTTTACCCATGATATCTCCAAACCATTTTTGATTGAGCGGAAGGTTTTCTTGGATGTCGGCGTCGAACCGGTGCTTCAATTTCAGTTTGAACATCTAAAAGGGAGATGTTCACAGTGTGGACTGGTCACACATGCTGGAATTCCATGTGAAGAGCCAAATACTACAATATCGACATCTAGGGTTTTGAATTTTTCGGGTCCGTCAACCTCTGGAGGTTCATTTTCCTTCTCGGCTCAGAACAAGTGTGAGTTATTCTCTGTTTCCTCATCTATTCCCAAGAAGAAGAAACCAACCATCCGTCGAGTCGACCGACCTAATCCCCCATCTGCTTCTCCTTCCGGGTCTCCTCCTATATCGAATCCGGCTGTTGGTAATGGTGAGAACATAGTTCCGAAGACGGAGCATGATTTGGAGCAGACCTTGGATTCGGTTTTGACCTCTAAGGTTGTGATTGGATCTGGTACAACTAAAGCTGCAGCCATAGAGCAGACTATGCAACAAGATGTAGTGGCTTCAAAGAAAAGGGATAGAAAAGGTGGTTGTGATCCCTCTCCAAAGAAGTTCAAGACCATTTTGGGTGGTAAAATTCCAACTTTGCAGGCTAATGCTTTAGGATTGGTTGGAGATGACAATGATACTACTCTTATCACTCTAAAAAGAAGATGGGTAGGCCGCTTGGCAGCAAGAATAAGAGCCAACGCTCTGGTAAGAAGGCAGGAGCTGCCCCTCTGAGACTTACATACCCTACAGCGAGTGTTTCAGGTTCGAGCCCTAGAGATAAGGGCAAAGGAAAGATTTAGACATTCCTGGCTCCTTTGCCTACTACAAGAAATTGGGTTCTCTATTATTTTCTCCTCAGTCTACTTAGTTGTACACCAATTGAGGTCTCTAGGTGACTAGGTTTTCTTTTAAAAAGGGTTAGTAGTGAGAATTTGGTTTCTTGTATTTAGGCTCAATAAGTGAGCATATGTGTTAACAGTGAAGGTACTTTTCTTGGAGGCTTGTGCCATCTAGATTTTAGGTATGAGACAGCATCTGATGTACGTGCCTTCTGGCCTTTAGTAATGAAGTTATCATTTTCTCAAAAAAAAAAAAAAACATTGTGTTGAGTAAAAATTGCACATAGTAAGCAAAAATGTAAACCAACATAATTTCACTGGTATTCATTTAGTGAATAGAGTTTTTATTATTTTGGGTTCGACCCATTCAAGACAGAATGTGTTTTTTAATTACAATCCCTTGTTACAAGGAAATGTTCGACCCATTTAAGACAAAATGTGTTTTTTAATTACAATCCCTTGTTACAAGGAAACACCTTTTGATTCCATTTATCAAGAAACCAATCGATGGGATGTGTGTTTGCTTGTTTTTGCAGCTGCACCTGAATATTTGAATGGGTTGCCACGTACCCTTGGAGAGGGATCAAGCCACTCGTAGTTCAAGGGTTTCAATGAGTGAATAACTCATTGGAGGGCTTTGATTTTGGAATGAGAATAGTGTTTAGGACGAATTTGGTTGAAGTGGACCAGGGATTCGGTTTTGTGTTTAGGCGGTTGCATCTAGATGAATTTGATTCTAGATTGCCTACATACCTTTTGTGGGATCAAACCACATGTAGTTCTGGCATTTGAGATTTAAATGGGTAAATGACCCGTTTATTTTGAATTTGTGTTTGGATAGGGTTTAAAGCCCTTGAATTTGGTTCGGACTTTATTTGTTTTATTTGGGAATGAATTTGATCTTTCTGGTGTTAGGAGAATTTGACTGGAGTCAGTGATTCATTTGGAACTGGTCGAATTTGACTGGTGGAGTCAGGAATTCTGTTTGGAGTTGCAGTTGCTTCTAGTGGATCGCTAGACTGCCTACATACCTTGTGAATGGATCAAACCACTGTAGTTCATCATTTGTTGATGTCTTGGTTTTGTACCAAAGGCAATTTCGTTTTGGGTTAGAAACCGATGTCTGGGTATTTTTTATTCGAACACCTATAGTGTTGAGCCTTGCCGAACTCTTTGAATGTGCCCAAATTTGAGATGGGCTTTGCATGCAAGTCGTTTCCTTGGTCTATATTCATCAAGGCCTTTTTAGAGGCTTAAAATGATACGGAGGCCCAGCTGCTTTCCTTCTTTTCCTTTCTCCGTTTTCTTCTTCTCTTCATTTCTATTTTTTTTTTCATTGCCCCGATTCAGAACCCAGGTGAAGACAAGTTTTGGTGCTAGGATTTATGCCCAATCGATCTGAAGATGCAACTTGGAGATGGAAACACCTATATCTTCTACCAGACAAAACCTCTCCACCTTTGAAACTTGCGCTTGGCTTTATTGCTTCTCACTATGAAGAATTGGGTAAGGACATTCTTCACTTTTTCCTTGCTTTTGTCTTCATAATTCAAAGACCCTGATTTCGACAATATTTCTATTTTGCTTCAAAGTGATTTCGAAGGAGTACCCACCACTTAGGAGCTTGTTTCTTCACCTTGAGTGTTCAATTTGATTGCCGCATTTTATCGAACAGGTGTTGTGTTATCATTCTGTAGTAGCAAAGTCAATTATCCTTCTTTATAGCTTCATGCATGTTAGCTTTATTGCAGGCTTTAATTTGAAGAAGAACGTGTCTTTTGCTTTGAGACTCGATTCATCAAAACTCTTAGCTCCAGTTTTGACTATAGTTATATTAGATAGAAGACCACTTGGCCTCATATCATGGCCTGTTAATCATTGCCTTAGAACTCCAGTATTGTCTTCAATTTGGAGCCTACGAACTGAGCTTTGAAAGATTGTTCTTTTATTTGCAAAGAAACAAAACTTGCTTTAATTAGGTTTGCTTCTTTTGTTTGTACTTCATGGTGGTGTCATCATGTTCTAGCACACCTTGCATAACAAGAAGACCTGTTTAAATAAGCCACCGCCAAAATTCATTCTTATCATCTTATTATGTTTTTTATTTATTTATTATTGTTTTTTTATATGTTTTGGTTTTGTCTTGGTCTGTTGAAGAAGACAAACATGTAGCTCTTTGGTCATCAATTTCCTCTTGCTTCTTTGACTTTCACTTTGAGAGAAAACCCACCGAGCTCGTTTTGATTCCAAGAGCAGCAGAGCCAAAGTTTCAAGGACTCTCTCTGCTCCCATTTTTTGTTATTGTAGTTTGACAGGGAGGCCTTTTTGCTTTTTTTTTTTTTTTTTTGCTGTCAGTGAGGACGAAAGAGATGGGGTCCTATTGAATTCTGTTTGACATTCTTTGTGGATTTGTTGCAGGTTTCTGTCAAGGCTTCTGGAAGGAGTCGTTTCTCTTCTTATTTACTTCATGGACAATGGTCATGACTCATGAACAGGGCATGGCACATCCGAAACAATTGTGTTTGTAATCAATTGTGTCATCTTCTTTTCCCCGTCATCAGCTTGTACTCATTCGACAGAGTGGGTGTGAGTGCAAGGAAGAGCTTTGATGGAGCTTGTTTTCGTTAAAGCTCCATTGACACTCTGTTCGTTGCTGCAAAGCACTTGTTGGTGCTCAACAAGGCTTGAAAAATTCCGATGGATTGGTCATACACCCGTTGATACACATGTATCATAAACAATTGCGAACGCTCCAGGGACCTCCATAGCTCCATGGTGACACAAGTAAAAGACATTTTGCACAGAAAAATGAAGTAGCATTGGTGGATCAGAGAGGCCCCAACCTTTGTGTTGTCTGCTTGTTGGCTCCTTGCTTCGATCAAAATTGCTGAACACTTCTTCTCTCCTCTGCAGCAAAACTTCGCCTCTTTCTTGATGTAATTCCTGTGTGTCTTTTGTTGTAGAAAGTGTGCCTTTTTATAGACAACAATGGATCAGCTTGAGATAGGATAGTTATCAATTCAAATTCAAATTGCAGTTATAATCACATTTGTTAATTTGAATTGAAATGAATATAGCCAATCTTTCACGTTGAAGCTTCTGGCCGGTGGCTCTTCTGAATTTTAAACCTCATTAATCTTGCCCTGGTCTTCCATTTGTAGGAGGTGAAAACTATCTTGTTTTGAAATTTGAGTGTTCACATGAAGCATGAGTCTAGGGAATTTTGCATGTATTTGAATATGTACGTTAATTCCAAAAAGTAGCGCTGATCATCTTATGGATAAGTCAACAACTTTTGAAACATTTGAATGACTTGATCAACTTTGAATTACATGGTTAGTAAGTAGTGCATGCAAAGAAGGATTTTATCCAAGCTTGGGGTCTTATTTTTTTTAACCAACGCATCAATCCGTCTCATTTTTTTTAACAAGTCTTGTACCTCCGTGGATGAAAGTCATGCCTTCTAGATGAAATATCTTGCAAGGGATTAAAAAAAAAAACTCCGAATTTTTATGCTTTAACACATTGATGTGGTCACTGACAATTTGGTCACTAATGCCAGAATTTGTTGTAGTCTATTTTAGTACTTCCAGCTCATGTTGCTCTTCAACGACTTTAGAATATTTAGCTACCATTGTACTGTTTTTTTCCTTCATTTTCTTTTGAAACAATATCCATTCATTTCTTGGTGTACCCTTCATTAACTTCTCTCACACTATTGAATTTTAGCTACCATAGTACTTTTCATTTATTTCCTTCTTTTGCTTTTGAAACAATATCCATTCATTTTTTGACAAACCCTTCATTAACTTCTCAACTCATGTACACCAATGAATTTTAACTTGGGCTACAAACAATGCTTTTTTTTTTTTTTGAAAATAAACAAACAACTCTTTCTTTGTTGCGAAGAATTTTTGACAAATTTTGTTGCCGACTTTAAATGTAGAAGTGTAGACCTAAAATTCAGTGAATGAGAATGACTTAATTTGTTGATAATTTTATTGAATGTGTGTGAGACAGACTAATCATCTGCATCATAGGTCATTCATCAGCGCACTTTGATGGGAGATCAAAATAAACCTTAAATATGGTGCTTTAAGTGCTTAGCTTCCATCCCTCTTTCGTAAGTGGAAAAACAACCTAAATATCTCCCACCTAATTAATAAATTATAAACTAAAGCGTAGTTACCACTAGGCCAATAACCTCAATATACAACACTTTTGCCTTTTCTTTGTGTTATGATTGGATAAAATCCATGTTCTTCCTCAACCCAAAATTTACATCTCAGCATAAATATTTACACACATGAAAGAGTGTTCTGTATAGCATGTCTTTTATACATAACTTTTTTGCAATATGTTCATATTGCTTTCCAATCCAGAAAATCAATTGGCTTTATGTTCATAGTTGTCTTATGAACTCACTGTTCTTGGAACTTGATTGGGATTTTACTTTGCAATTTTCTGGTTGTTCACAATTTTTATTTGTTTAATTCTAAATCTACCTGGTGTGACTATATATCCAGGTATACTCCTATATCAGGTCCAGATTCCAAGGGATATTTTGACTTATTAATTAAGGTGCTGTTAAGGCATGACTATATTTCATGTTTCTTTCCTTTTATCGAAACTGTATATAGGTGTATCCAGAAGGGAAAATGAGCCAGCACTTTGCAAGCTTAAAACTAGGAGATGTAGTGTAAGTGAAGGGGTAACCTATATTTACCAGTGGCAATGATAGGTAGAGGATACACTCTAAGTTATCTTATAATGAGGTGTATCTTTTCTTGCAGACCCATTGAATAACTGAGATATGTTTTCAACATGAAGAAGCATATTGGCATGGTAAGAGCATCTGTTGATTGTTATTACTACTTGTGAACATATGGTTTTTGAACCAGATTATGAGAAAGGCATATCCTGCTTTTTAACTGCTATTGTCCAATTATCATTTCCTTTTTAATGACCAAAAGGATATCCATCTCTTGACTACTTATAAAGGTTATGATGATCCAATCTATATGGTCACCTCTTCAAGTGTAATTTCTTTTCTTTCATCCAGATTGTAGGTGGTTCTGGTATTACTCCAATGCTTCTGGTCATTGACGCTACACTAAAAAATCTTGATGACACAACCAAGGTGAGTCTAACTGGTATTTCACTATCTCTTCTTTTTTGTAGTCATTCTTGTGTTCAATCGGACCACTTTTGGTAATTGTGGGGGTCTTGGTGTTTAGGGCCAGCGATAAGTGTCAGAAGGAGAAGAGGAAGCATGCACTTATCCTGCATTTTCAAAGGAGCAAGCGAGTGCACTAGTGTTGCCCACTGCCACATTTGTCAATTCGTCCTAAGAAATGTATTAGTTTCATAAGCTTTTGACGTTCAAGTAGATAGGGCATGTACTAGAATGTTTTTCTTATTTTAATGTTGGCTTGGATGATTGGGAAATGCTCTCTTTTTACATCTGAAGTTTAAAGTATGGATTGGATTACTCATTTGATGGTTTTGCAATGTTTTCTTTCTAATTGATCACTGTTTATTAGGTCAAAATGGAGCTCTAGTAATGCACAAAATGCAGGCAATGAAGACCTGGTGGTAGCCAAAGTAAGTACTTTCTGTTGAACCTAGTTGTGAAGTGTGGTGTTTGTTTGGTTTTTGACTGCTCATTCTGTGGTGTTTACTTCATTGTGCGTGTTGCAGGGGACTTATGAGAAGGGAACAAGGGATGATATTGAAGAGTTCATATATAAATTGTTGGACATAAACGGCGATGGTGTTTTGGGGAGGTAAATCCTACATAAGGACAATGATAGGATGTTGTTTACGTTTATGGAAGTGCATGCTTATAATGTTTACATTCATATATGTTTTGCACTATAAAAGTAACAGCATTGATTAGTACAATTAATGTTGTTAGATTTTGTTGCTAGTGTATTAGTTTCAGAGTGGGATACTTCTACAGTTTCATGAAGTAGAAATATCTATATATTTGGTATTTGCTATTGTGGGCTGCAGAAATAAGGAACAGTTTGGTGATTGCTTGTTATAATTTGTCAGTCTTAAGAAAGATAAATATATTTTGTTTATCTGTTCAATTTGTTTGTTTCCAATAGGTTACTGGGATATATCGGGCTTTGAGCGTAAGAGTTGGACCAACACAGAGAACTGCAAAACCATTATTCAAGGCATGCTTCTATCTTTTACTCCGTTAAAGGTCAAGCTCTTGTCATTGAGGTGGCTGCCTATAATGCATACAGTGATCTTTTTCTTTTGATTGCTGACTTACATTGATTGTCTGCATATAAAAATGTCTAACAAGTCTAGAATGCTGGCAGAGGCGCAGACGGAAGTTGAGAATTCCTTGGGTGGAAATTCAGAAGAGATTCTTTTTGATGAAAAGAGGGTACATACTTTTCTTGTACCAAGGATAGATGAGGTTGTTGGTGTTTATCTGTACTTATCTATTTTGTATCTTAATGGCAGAAATCCTTTGTATCTGCTGGTCATCTTCGTTGGCTTTTTACTCTTTAAAGCACTATAGCTTTAATTAGTTTGAATTATTCCTTCATAACCTTGAATTTTGCTTATTCTGTTTGCAGATTTGGGAATATCTAGTGAAATGTTGCCTAAAGAGTCACTAAGTGATCAAGCATGGAATACTAAGCAATGAAGCAAAATATATTTTCTTTCATCATGTAAATTCAGCTAGCTAGGAAACATTATAGCAATGACATGTTACTTGGATTCAATATTTGGTGGATATATTGGAATTTTATTGATGTATCACATTGATTTTGGCGTAAATATTAATCATTGTTCATTGGATAATGATTTCAAGCACTAATATAGTAAACTTCACACAATTAGTCACTGTTCGTTAGGTAAAATGGAGCATTATTATCAATGCACAAAATCCAGAAAAGACGATTATCACACAACAGAATTTCTAATGTTAATAATGTTGTCTGAAGTAACAATTTGGATGTTCACACAATGAATTCTTATATAACATGCAACGGTTCTAACAAACATACGTTGTCTGATTTACAATCACACAACTGTAATAACTAGAATATGTTATCTAAAACTAACACACAACAATAAAATTTCCAAAAGTGAAGTGTGAGGATAACTCATACAACAGAGAAAATAAAATGCTGTTGTCTGATTCACCTTTCATACAACGGCTCAGAAACAACTTTCGTTGTGTGAATGATGCCAATGACATGTGCAGCATGACTGCGCGGCAACTGTGGCTACCATCTGCCGAGAGAAGGCACAACAGTTTTAACCAAATAAGTGTTGACTGATTGTGATTCGCACAACGGTGGAACCTGTTGTGCCATTTTTCATCACACAACGCTCCGATACACAACGGAGATCGTCCAAATCACACAACGAATTTGGTCCGTTGTCTGTTCGCTTTTTTGGCCTAGTGTACTACTAAAACTAATTGGTAATGATCATAGAGTTTCAAACTCTTATAAACAAATATTTCCAATGTATGGCTAAACACACCTCATTCTCACACGTCCCCGCATATGTAGCAAATTTTCAAATTATACACGTAAATAATTTATATTAGATAATGTGATTGAGAGGTATTTACGCGTGATAAACCTACTTTTACATTATGATAAACTAATGTGTGGATCATAATTAAAATTAATTATTGATAAGAATTAATTACAAGAAAAATTATGGCCCTAGACCATGGTCACGTGATGGTCCTGGTTGATGTATTTGCAGGGCCGGTCTTAAGCTTTTGATGCTCCGGGCGAAATTTTTTGTGTGTGCCCAACTAATTAACCTAAATAGACATGGAATAGTTCTTTCAAATGTGATACTCTAAATCTTTTTTTAAGGGGCTCTTAGTCTATTACACAGAGAAACATTATCCAACGGGAATATAAAGTGATAAAACCAAAAACTCATATAAAAAAGTTTAGAAATCATCTAAATGGATGTCTTCTTGCATTTCTTGAAGCAAAATCATCAATTATCTTTTCATAGTCAACATTTGCCAACATAATTCTTTCAATGGTTAAAATAGTTAATCCATTCAACCTATCTTGAGTCATGTAATCCGCAGATAAGATTTTAATAATTTTAATTTCAAAAAACTTTTTTCAGCTGATGCTACCATAACCGGTGTAGTCAATAAAATCCTGTAGGCAACCATAACACTTGGAAACATATCCATTTTCTCGGCAAACTCCATAATTTAAATGGATGTCCAAGGCCTATCTGTTTCATATGCCTCATTTGGCAACATCTCCTGCAAAATTTGAAACTCCATAAGCAAATATTTAGCATCAATATCAAAACCCTCACCACTTCTCAAAGCAGTTTCAAGATTCAAACAACAGCTTTTCAATTCTGATCGAGATTGACTTGCAAATCTAACTTCACCTAATATTGAAAATTGAAAACCGAGGAATGAGCAAGTTGTTAGAAATCACTTTGAATAATAATTGATAAACAATGGAGCATAGAATAATACCTGAAAATCTGAAATTGAGTAAACGTTGCAACCAATTTAAAGAAAAAATTTGCTGGGTTTCAAGGTTGGGGACTTGAGAGAAAGAGAGAGAGACTTTTGCCAAAACTATTCTTTTCACTAGCTGCTACGATGAAGTGAAGAAGAAAGAGGAGGAAGAGGAAAATCTGGAGAGATGAAGAAGAATGGTTGCGGGCAAAGAGATGAGAGTATATAATTAAAGTATACTTAAATTATTATTAAAAAGAAAAAAAGAACAAAGAAAGAGAAAGGGATGTGGGGGCAGAGAGACAAAGAGAAATGGGAGTGTATAGGGTAGGTTTTGTATTTTATAGAGAAAAATATATTATATAGTATATAAAGTATAATTAAAAAGAAAAAGAGAAAAAAGAAAGAGAAAAAGATGGGGTTAGTGAGGTGGTGGCAGAGAGACAGAGAAATGGGAGTGAGGGAGTCCATAGGGCATTAGGGCATAGGGTAGGTTTTGACCGTTTTGTATTTCATAATAAAAAATTTATTAGAGAAAATTATAGTATAGAGAAATGGGAGAGAAATCTGGTGCCCCCATCAATCTTGGGCCCTGGGCTGCCGCCAACGTTGCCCATGGGCAAGGCCGGTCCTGTGTATTTGACCCATATAGCGCGGACCATCATACGACAATGCTACGTGATAATCCGGAACTGGAATAATTATTTTAATTACAGAGACCAAAATCTTTATATATAAACACATTTACAAGGTCTCAATTTTATAATAAGGTAATTTTTTTTTCCTAAATCCGAGATTTGAAGAATTTTTATTTAAAAAAACTAGATATTTGATATTATTAAGTAGGATGTAATTTCCTCTCAACCAACTAAGCTCGGGATTGGTTTATTTTCATATAACAAGCTATGTGTCTTTCATGAAGTTTCGCGTAAACTGCATGATTTTGACTTGGTTTCCAAGTCTTTATAGTCCCCGTACAAGATTTTTCAATTCAATTTTGTATCAAATTGAAAGGTTCAGACACTGAGAAACAGCATTTGGCCAATGACAGCAAAGGCATGACATCACCTAAATCTTGGATGACAAATAAAGAAGTTTGACTGGTTGCTACCAAAAAAAACAAGAAGTTTGACTGGTATCTAAAGCACCAGCCAACCACATGCATGCACGTGCTCATAAATACATGTCTGTTAGCTGAGCTTTTCATTGCAATACCTTCCAGACAATTTAGACCATCTTCTGAGAACTATTTGCATCTCAATCTCCTAAATGAAGCAATCGGCAGAGCTAGTGTTCATCCCATCCCCAGGCATTGGCCACCTCGTGGCTGCGGTGGAGGTCGCAAAGCTCCTCCTGTATCGAGATGATCAACTCTTCATCACCATCCTCATCATAAAGTTCCCGTTCAGCACAGACGGCACCGATGCCTACGTTGAGTCCTTCGCGGACTCTTCCATATCACATCGGATCAAGTTCATCAACCTCCCACAGCAGAATATTGAGACACAAGGTAATAGCACCATCAACTTCTTGAACTTCATTGACAATCAGCAAACCAACGTTAAAGATGTTGTCGCCAAACTCATCGAGTCCGAGACCAAGAATCGACTAGCCGGGTTTGTCATCGACATGTTTTGTACCTCTATGATCGACGTAGCCAACGAATTAGGGGTTCCTACCTACATGTTTTTCACATCCCCCGCCTCCATGCTCGGGCTCATGTTCCACCTTCAAGCACTTCGTGATGATCACAACAAGGACTGCCTTGAGTTCAAGGACTCAACTGCTGATTTGGTGGTCCCGAGTTACTCCAACCCCTTGCCAGCTGCTAGAATCTTACCTAGTATCCTTTTCGAAAAGGAGACCGGCAACAGGTTCCTCAACTTGGCCAAAAGGTTTAGAGATGTCAAGGGTATTTTGATAAATACATTCACAGAGCTGGAGTCGCATGCCCTTCTTTCTCTCAGTTCGGATGGTAAGATCCCTCCGGTGTATCCGGCGGGACCCATACTAAACGTGAAGAACGATGACAACAATGACCAAGTGGATTCGAAGCAGTCGAAGCAAAAGTCTGATATCTTGAAATGGCTCGATGATCAGCCTCCGTCGTCTGTAGTGTTTCTGTGCTTCGGGAGTATGGGAAGCTTCAGTGAAGACCAGGTGAAGGAGATTGCCCGAGCATTGGAGCATGCAGGGTTTCGGTTCTTGTGGTCCCTACGTCAGCCTCCACCAAAGGGACAGATTGGAATGCCCAGCGACTATGCCGATCACACAGGGGTGTTACCTGAAGGGTTTCTTGATCGAACGGCTGGGGTCGGAAAAGTTATAGGGTGGGCGCCACAAGTTGCCATATTAGCCCACCCGGCAGTCGGAGGTTTCGTCTCTCACTGTGGGTGGAATTCCACTCTGGAGAGCTTGTGGTTTGGAGTGCCGATTGCCACGTGGCCCTTGTATGCCGAGCAGCAAGCAAATGCATTTCAGCTAGTTACGGAACTAGGGATAGCCGTGGAAATTGATATGAGTTATAGGGAGGAAGGTCCAGTTGTTGTGACTGCGGAGAAGATTGAGAGTGGAATAAAGGAGCTAATGGAGCTTGATAGTGATGTAAGGAAGAGGGTGAAACAAATGAGTGATAATAGCAAGAAAGCTTTGATGGATGAGGGGTCCTCATATGCTGCGTTGGGACACTTCATTGATCAAATTTAAAGTTTGTGACCATATTTGGGGAAAAGCTTTGATATTGTCTATGATGATAAACTCCATTTAGTGTGTCATATCATATGACCCTTATGCATGACTCTGAGAGTGTTTCATTCTTATGTTATTTCCTTATATAGGAGCATGTGAAAAATGACTATATAGTTCTTTTCCGTTTGTAGAAAGTGCATGTTGTACTGTTTTTGATTATTGAGTTTATTTTTATCAAGTGAGATGCTGTAGGAATGGAAATTCTGATAATTTTTTCTTACATAGAATTAGCTTGGCGAAATAAAATATAGCTAGTTCTTTTCCTTTTGGCATGGAGAAATTGTCTTGCACTTTATTGATTATTCAGCCTTTATTTTTGTCAAGTGGATGCGTCTAGCTAGAAACTGAAATGAATAGGATTTTATTTTTAGACGCATCTCACAGAACCAAAATAATTAGATTTATATTGATGTCAGGACCATGTTTAGCTTTTGTTCTCTTACATACCAATATAGCCGTAGAGGTATTTATCAATATACTTGGTGTAAAAGTAAAAATGGGTTTGAATTGGTTTACTCATTTCATTCATAACCCCTTTATATAGGGATATGATTACAACGGAAATATCAATTACATTGATGATACTAAATGCTGATTGAGCTGTGATTTGTAATTGCTTGATTCCCTCTTCGTCTGTTTCTTTGACGAATGCACATAATGTGATTTTCCTTTAACACTCCCCCTTGTGCCAAGTCAAAGACGAAATGGTGCATGAGTTGTTGCCTCACTAAAAACCTTGCCAAGTAACAATAAAAACCCTGTGGGACAAAAATAAAACTTGGTCGAAGGAAAAGAGTACAACTCACCTTCTACATTTGAGAATGACATGTGTGTGTTAGACTCCCCCTGACGTCTACACCTCCCCCTAATCATTACATTAATCAAGTGAGCTTGGAAAGTCTTCGCATTCCTATGCTTTTCACATGTTTCTCAAATGTGGCCTTAGGCAGTGATTTGGTGAATAAATCTGCCACATTCTCCTCAGACCTTACTTGATTCACTTGAATCTTGAGAAGGGTCTGTTGTTGCTGATTGTAGAACAACTTTGGTGATATGTGTTTTGTGTTATCACCCTTAATACAACCTAGCTTCATCTGTTCGATGCAAGCTGCATCGTGTTCATAAATGCAAGTAGGCTCTTCAGTGGTAGAACTCAAACCACTAATCCCTCGGATATGTGCAATGATAGTTCTTAACCATACACACTCACGAACCGCCTCATGTACAACAATGATCTCTGAGTGGTTCGAGGAGGTAGCCACAAGGGTTTGCTTGGTTGATCTCCAAGATATCGTCGTGTTCCCATTGGTAAATACATAACCAGTTTGGGAACGACCTTTATGTGGGTCAGAGACATACCCAGTATCAACAAAACCGACCAAAACGTCATTTGGCGTTTTAGTGTAGGGAGTGGCGCTTTCGCAATCAATATTTTCTTCAAGGATTGCAGCTCCATCTGCGGTCCCTCTTGTCTCTCTGTAGGGAAAGAACAATCTCAAGTCAATGGTTCCTTTTATGTATCGAAGATGTTCTTGATACCATTCCAGTGACGCTGCGTTGGCGCTGAGCTAAATCTAGCTAACAAGTTCACTGAGAATGCAATGTCTGGTCGAGTAAATTGGGCTAAGTACAATAATGTGCCTATTGCACTTAGATAGGGAATTTCAGCTCCCAACACTTGTTCGTCATCTTCCTTTGGACGAAATGGATCTTTCCTTGCATGCAAACTTTGACCGATCATGGGAGTGCTAGCAGGATGTGCTTTGTCCATGTTATATCGCCTGACTTTTGGACATATGCAGATTGGTGGATTAATATTCCACAAACTCGGTGTTCTAGTTCAAGGCCTAGATAGAATCGAGTTTTCCCAAGATCCTTAATCTCAAATTCGGATTTCAAGTAGCTCGCGGTTTCTCTTATTTCATCAAGAGTACCTGTTATGTTCATATCATCGACATATACTGCTACAATTGCAAATCCAGAACTTGTTTTCTTTATGAATACGCAGGGGCATAATTCATCGTTCTTATATCCCTTCCCAATCAAGTAGTCACTTAGACGGGTATACCACATCCGCCTGGATTGTTTCAATCCGTAAAGTGAGCTTTTCAACTTAATTGTAAACGCACTATGTGGTTTAGAGTCACTTGACTTGGGTAATGCAAGGCCATCAGGCACTTTCTTATATATCTCTGAATCTAGATCCCCATGAAGATATGCAGTAACCACATCTATGAGCTGCATTTCCAGTCCTTTGGAAACTACTAAGCTAACTAAGTAGCGGAACGTTATAACGTCCATTACTGGATAGTATGTCTCCTCGTAGTCAATTTCAGGGCGTTGTGAGAAACCTTGCGCCACAAGGCGGGCCTTGTATCTCAGGACTTCATTCTTCTCATTACGCTTTCTGACAAAGACTCATTTATGTCCTACAAGCTTTACACTTAGTGGGGTTAGCACTACCTGATCAAATATCTGTCTCTTTGTTAGTGAATCTAATTCTACCTAGATTGATTCATTCCATTTAGGCCAATCTGCTCTTTGTTGACATTTTTCAACAGAGCGTGGTTCGATATCATCGTGCTCTATGATTCCTTGAGCAACAATATATATCATCAATGTGTATGGAAGATCTTTCTATCAACTCATACGCACTTTCGTAATCCTTTGAGATTTCTTTGTTCTCTGGAATCATTTCAAACATCGGAGCGTCCTCCAGTATTGATTAATGGACATAACTATAATCAGAGATAATCTCATGAGAGGGATTCTATACATTGATGATTGGTTTGTGCCTTACTCACCCTCTTCTTCCTTGGGTGAGTGTCAATCAAACCAAGTGACCTCCCCCTCTTCCTTGGGGAGCCACGGCCTCAACCACACCTCCACTAAGTGCGGTTGCAGTGCCTCTATCTGGGGCACTGTGCCCCTTGTTGGGGACTTCTAACCTTGCAGGCACATTTGCAGCTGGTATATGTGATCTCGTCACTTTTGCGATATCAGTAAACATATTAGGCATCTGCTACGTTCTGAAGATTGATTATTCTTTCACTTAACTTTTACTTTGTGAAGTGCGGGGATCAAAATGAGACAGAGTGGGGACAAACCACTACAATTCCTGTCGTTCCCTTGGAAAATCCTTTTTCCTATCTCCCCCTAACGATGGGAAGACTGTCTCATCAAAGTGACAATCCGCAAATCTAGCGGTAGAGAGATCGCCTGTCAAGGGTTCCAAATAGCGGATAATTGTTGGGGATTCGTATCCAACATAAATACTTAATCGTCTCTGAGGACCCGTGTGGTGCTGTGGGGGCGCAATAGGCACATATACTGTGCAACCAGATATGCGTAAGTGTGAAATGTCAGGCTCATATCCAGTTACCAACTGGTACGCAAAAAATGGTTGGCTAGCAGTGGGTCTGAAATGAATAAGTAAAGCTGCGTGCAATATTGCATAACCCCATGCAGATATAGGCAGGTTGGTGCCCGTAACCAATGCCCTAGCCACCATCTGTAGCCTTTTGATGGTGGCTTCTGTGAGACCATTTTGTGTATACACATGGGGTACATGATGCTCTACATCAATCCAAATAGATATGCAATAATCATCAAATGCTTTTGATGTAAACTCTCCAACATTATCAAGCCTTATAGACTTGATAGGGTGATCAGGGTGGTGAGCCCTTAAACGTATAATCTGTGCTAGGAGTATTGCAGCATTTCTTGTGGACAATAAAACAACATGTGACCAGATTGTCGAAGCATCCACCAGAACCATAAAGTACTTGAATGGTCCGCATTCTGGATGGATAGGTCCACAGACATCTCTTTGTATCCTTTGTAAGAATGGAATGTTTTGTTTTGTATCTTTAGCATAGGAAGGTCTCGATCCTGTTTTTGCTAAAGAGCAGGCTTTGCAAAACGAGTGATGTGCCTTTGAAATAGTCAATGAGGCATAATGGGAGGGAGGTAGTGCTTCTGGTACTTCAGAAAGAAATAACTGCATTTGAGCAATCCTAGAACAGACACTTTGCAGTGTGGCGGATTTTTCTCCTATTTTTCACTCGAAAGAAGGGATGTTCGTGTGAGTTCTTGAAAAATACGGATCATCATGTCATGGCCTCGGTGCCATAGGCGGTCATGCAAAAGCCTGTATGAGTCAGTGTCCCACATTTCATTGTTGGTGACAGTATAGGATTCAATGATCCGAATCGTAGTGAGGTACAGTCCACTAAATTGACTCATAAGTTTCTCTAAGATGTGTTTCCTTCCACAGTCATTAGATGTAATATCAAGGTATTCAGTTCCATTCTCACGGTGTGTTTTTACATGATAACCGTTGGCACAAATTGCTTTGAAACATTAACAAGGTTCGATTAGCTCTTGGTGCATACAGAGCGTCTTTGACTTTAAATATATCTCAGATTCTTTAGAGTAATTCTATTTTAGTAGAATGATAATCTTTTCATTCTAATAATAATTTTTCTCTAGATGTATTGCTTTACATCTTTATATTGCAATTTCGAACCATGTAAATATGTGTAGTAAATAAATTTGAATAAATTCAGTGCTTAAGAATAAAATTCAAAATTTATTAATATGCCAACGATAATCAAATCAAGGTCTTGTTCAGAAATCTTATTCATCAATCCATGATTGAAAATAAACTTTAAGACCAAATAATAGTCTAATTAAAAATGAGGCATTATGCCTTCACAACTGTTGTTGGAAAATAAAGTAAATAAAGCAGATTAGTCAAAATCTGGGGCATCGGTTGACTGAGCAAGTTCCTTATTGCCATTAAAGTCTGCAATTGTGAGGTTGACGTCTGGGTCATGGCCTCCTTCTTCCATATAGTGAGACTCTTGTTCTTTAGACTCCCTATACCTCTTGTAATTGGCTGCTAGCTACTCTGTTGCTTGCTTGGCAGTTCTTGTTCCAATGCTCGATGACTCCACACCTATAGCATGGTTAATTGCCAACTCTATTATGTTTGACTGAAGGGTTCTTAGGTGCCCTTTGCACCTTGTTTCCATGACCACTAGGGCTAGCACCACCATCTCTGCGCCATACATTAGGAGGGCCTTCAAGGACCATGTCATGACCCCCATGTCCCTTGCCACATGGTGCATTGTTGCCACGTGGGTAGGGATCAGCACATCCAACCCCCTTTGCATTAGGGTTTTGTCCACCTTTCACTTTGCTATAATTAGCCTTAGGAATTTTCTTTGTCCCAAAAGGCTTGGCATTGTTGTTCAAAAGAACCTCATTATGCCTCTCAACCACTTGCAGTAGGTTGATCAGCTTGTTGAAGGTTGTGATTATTTTGTTATCATACTCCAGCCTATACTGGTTCTCTAGTATAATTGCTGAAGTAAGAAAAGTGGAAAGAGTCTTTTGGATCATATCATCTTCTGTGAGTTCCTTTCCACAGAAATTTAGACGTGCTTTTAGGCGCAACATATCCTTGTTGAAGTCATTTACCCTTTTATAGTCAAGCAAGCGGATTTCATTCCACTGAACGGTCAGTTCTGGGAGCAATGTGTCATGAATGTTCCCAAAACGTCCCTTAAGGGCATCCCACAATTCTTTGGGTGTCTTCAACTGAAGGTATTCCCAGCGGAGGCTAGGATCAATATGTCGCCTCAGAAACATTAAGGCATTTGCTTTCACCTTGTCAGACGGTCCATTGTCTTTGAGGTCGGCAATGGTGGCAGTGTAATCTCCTGCCACAAAGGCAGTTTCTACATCAGAAACCCAACGGTGGTACTCAAGTCCTTCTGAGTCCAAGATGTCAAACTCAGGTCAAGTTGGATCAGCCATTTGATTTCGAGAAAATAAAACAATCCTAGTGCACGCACGTGTTGATGCAGGCGTGTGTAGCGATGTTTTTTTTTTTTTTTTCAGTAGTGGCTGGAGATTTTCTCGATCTGGGCTGGGTCTGCTCTTTGGGCTGTTCCCTTTACTTTGGGCCGAGTGTCTTTTTCTTTCTGTTTTTGTTTTTGGTTTTTTTTATTTTCTGGGCCTTTTGTTTTTCTCTGGGCCGCAAGGCCTCTTTCTTATTCTTTTTTTTTTGTTTTTTTTTTCTGGGCCGGGATTCTTTTTCTCTGGGCTGAACCTTTTCTTTGGGCCGGTTCACTTTTTTTTTTTCTCTTTTTCTCTTGTTTTTTCTTTTCTTTTTCTCTCTTCTTCCTCCTCTGTCTGGATTGCAGGTGGTGGCAGGACTGCTGCGGGTTTCGGGGCGTTGCAGCAGGGCACACTGGGATCGGGTCAGAGGCGCCGGGGAGCAAGTCGGGTTGAAGGCTCCGGTGTGGTTCCTGAGACGTGCAAGGTGGAGGCGCTGGTCTGAGGCCGATGAGGTGAGGGGGGTCTGGCCAGCTGTGCAGTGCGGGGGCACTGGGCTGCTGATGCAAGTCAGGTCGGAGTGTGCGAAGCAGGTGCAGATCAGATCGCCGAAAAAACCTGCTAGTCGTCCGAAGATGAATGCCGGTGATCTGGGCAGGTAGCTGAAGGTTGCCGGAATTCGAGACGGGTCAGATTCAATCGTTGAGGTTGAGATCGAGATCGGGTCTGGTTCTGCAGGTGGGTCGAGGCTGCAAGTGAGGAGGAGCAGATGAGGTTCTGGTGGCAGCGACCGCAGTGCAGGGCTGGGAGCGATCGGGGCTGGGCTGAACAGGCAGGGGGGGCCGGAGAGGAGGAGGCTGATCTGGAAATATTTTTTTTATTTTTTTTATTTGGGCGGCAGAAAAGAAGAAAATTTTTCTTCTAGGGTTTTTGTTTTCGACAGGAGAAAGAATGTGAAAATTAGGTTTTTTTCTTGGCTATTTGCTCTGAGCGTGCTGA
This sequence comes from Rosa lucieae, assembly GCA_024704745.1. Taxonomy (NCBI): domain Eukaryota; kingdom Viridiplantae; phylum Streptophyta; class Magnoliopsida; order Rosales; family Rosaceae; genus Rosa; species Rosa lucieae. The sequence goes on from JANPXK010001046.1 coordinate 24,677, forward strand.
TAACGTGTAAAAGTAAAAATGGGTTGGAATTAGTCTACTCATTTCATTCATAACCCCTTTATATAGGGATAGGATTACAACGGAAATATCAATTACATTGATGATACTAAATGTTGATTGAGCTGTGATTTGTAATTGCTTGATTCTCTCTTCATTTGTTTCTTTGACGAAGGCACATAATGTGTTTTTCCTTCAACACTTGGACATTTTTATCAATATTGACTTAAAAATACGAGGAGACTAATCAAATCTAGCCGTGATATAACAATGAATGAAACTTATTATTTGCTGAAATAAACATATCTTCAACAAAGGTAAGTCAAATCATCACTACAGGAAAAAAGATCATTTACGACGTGAAAAGCACGCCGTAAATTTTGACGTACAAAAATATGCTCTTATAGACCACGTCATAAAACTAAATTCAAATTTTTAATTTTACGGCATACATTTTGCACGCCTTAAATGTATTCTTTTACACGCTGTAAAATTTTCATTCACGACGCACTTTGCAGGCCGTAAATTTGTTTTGCAAAATTAAAAAAAAAAATCAATTAATTTCCAGTTGTTCCAGGATCACCCAACATTGCAGCCATTGAAACAAAATAGAAGGACAAGATACCAAATGTTAAAGCTGGGGCTTGTGGTGCTGGCAGTGCCGAAGCAACAGCAGCTTGTGGTGCTGGCTTCTCCAAGGCTTTACTTCTTTCTTATTACCAGCTCTAGATCTAGCTGCTTCATTTGCAGCTCCAAAATATCTCTTGAATCCACTAACGTAATCATGAAAATGATGCCAACATATAAAAAAATGTTTAGGGTCTGATGCATAGTTGCTGGTAACTTGCGACAAATATAGGCATACAGATGAAAGTCATTGCAACTTAATTGACAAGGTTTGATACTTGGGCGATGAATGCTGAGATTGATGATGCATTTGGAATATTGTTCAATACCTTTTAAGCAGACATTCAATTCAAAAATTGGACCAAAAAAAGAAATTTAAATTCAAAACGTAATTTATCACCGTGGGAGGGAAACGTAATTTATGTCACAGAGGTAGTACTCTTTACCTGTATACAATTACCTCAAATTAAGTCAGAATTACCTCACATGCCACACCCCAGTAAGCCATAAACATCTGATTCCCTTTAAAGCATAGCCAATTAGTGATGTCTTTCACGTCTTTGTAACTAGCCTTGCCTAACAGGAAAGTATTGCAAAGAAACAGATTGAAGAGTTGGCATAGTAAAATGTGAGATCAGCATACATGAAAATAGTTGAAAAAATCTGTTACTCATACCTTGATTATTCTCTCTGCACAAGTAGAGATCAGCATACAGGAAAATTCGTATCAGCAAAAAGGAATTGGGAACTGAGACCTAGGCTGGGCTCCCAATCAAATATTGGATGCAGGAGTACTTGCCCAATCCTCTGCAAAAAGGAATTAATCTCCTAGTGACGAGGGGAAACAAAAGTAAATGAAGCAGGCTTTGTGTCTACAAGTAAATTAAATTACCCTTCTTATATCTATCATGGCCACCCCACAGCTTGTCAAATGTAGGTCTGATTGGTGCCTCAGATGCATTGCTCCAACAGTCAATCTAGGTACACCCAAATAACCAAAAAATTAAAGCAATCTGTGATCCTTAACTCAGTCTCACAGTCACAGTCTTTTAGAGCCATATATGTGCCACAAACACACATTAACTGAGAACTCCAGGTAATGACATAGAGAGCTTATCATATTAGCATCCCATCAACTTTGCAACTCCAAGGCCATTCTAAATGAAGCCTCAGTGTGAGCTGTACATGTATTTTGGTGCGATTTTCTCCTGCAATACATACATTAGTTACAATTGACTATATCTTGAATCAAAAGAAAATGATGATTCTACGTAACATAAAGTTTTGTTCTGCTACCTAAAGATTTCTTTTGAATTATTCTGGAACTTTCCACACAACATGAAGAGTACCTGAGGGTCATCTCATCTTCAGGAGTCTAACCAACATAACTTTGAAGCCTAACATCCCAATTTCATACACAGAAGGGTGCTTGCAATCTTTCTAAAATGTACTTGATAGGGACTCTTCCAGCATCAGAGGAAGATCATACTCTTCTTTGGGACATTTTATTGATCATATTTAAATTCATGTTCATATGTGGGGTGTAGAAAGTGTTTAGACATACTTGGTAGATTTGTTGAACCATGCATTTAGAGTTAAATAAATGAAATAATAAAACATGGTTTATTCAGTAGAAAATTTTTGCACTGACTTGGTTTCAACATATTTTCATATAATTAATATTACTGTATTAAATTCCTATTTTAGGTCGGTACATGTCTAATGTCTTCATCGAGTCTATAAGAATACATCTTTGACAATCTTGTCATTTGATTTATTTAGATCTTCTTACACAACTCTGGATATTGATAAGGTGCATGTAGATGGTGGATTGGTGGAGGAAACTTTCCTCGGAAAAGAAAAAATAATGGCAACAAAGAGCAGTCCTTAAAACAACCTAAATTCAATTTTTTATCTTTGAAGAAATTATTGTTTACTTTCAAAACGACTCGCTCTAGATAAGAATGATAATAATGTGACTCATTGGGATTAGTCCGGATGGATCCTCAATAAGAATAAACTTGGCAACAACTCGAGAAATATAGACAAAAATCTCCTATTTGTATCTGGAATTGGTGACAGCAGCTAGCATATATATTCTAATCACTCGTCTTAAATTAGATTTATGGTAATATATAGTTGCTGTTGCTATTTTTTTTGTTGCTATTAGTAACTTATGTTTCACTCGATTAAAAAAAAAAAAACCAGGTTTCACACCCTATTATTTCGTTTTGGCACTTGCTAACCATCATGTTGCGGAAAAGAGATAATATGAATATCCTTTCATTCATTGAAGTCTTCTTATTGGATCAGGATGAGTTTCAGAACGTAATACATTCCCAATGGAGATGGAGAATATTAGGGAAGACCCGCGGGAAATGGAGTGAAGATCACCGATGATTTTACAATAACTAGGCCTGCCATGGACATTGCCCCATCCTTAGTCTCATTTTCAGATCGACAGTCTCAACTCTAAGTTTACAAAAACCGCAAAGTACTTGATATAGAGTAAGAATAATTTGCTAATTAATTCTTTAATTAAATTATATCGTGCCCTTAATTAATAGTCGTGAGTCATGATTGTTAAGAGTATAGAAGAGTCAAAGTCATGAAAGTCAAGGTCAACGGTGCATACATCTGCCAAGTAGTATAAATAGGGATAATCACTTTTAGTATAATCAGTTGCAACCATTGTACAATTACCAAAGCATTTCAATACCGGTTGCCTCTTACTTTTCTCTCTGTTTCTTCATCTTCAACCTTTAGTTAGGTTTTCAATTTTCGCCATTGTTGCTTTACCTTCAAGCTTTCATCATCATGACCTTGATTTTTAGCAATGACGACAAAAAACACGTGCATCGTTGTTTGTTCAGCTCTTCAACCATTAGCCTGGTCAACATCAAACTTCATCTTCATGGTACGTTGTAGTAATCCATATAAAATAGTAGTTTATTTTTTCTTTTTGATAAGAATATTAATAATTTATTGTTTATCCAACATTGCTTTCCTCATCAGTCCCCTACAGATAAGTATATATATTTTGATATCGTTCTTTTCCTTGGTCTACTACAACAAAAATGGCTTTAATGACCACTGTATTGGTCACTAAAAATAGCCATTTTGGTCACTAAATATGATTAGTGACCAAATATTGTTGGCCACTGAGTGGTCACTATAGACTCGTCACTAATTTTATTTAGTGACCAAAATATGGTTGTTGGTCACTAATTGTAAAGATTTAGTGACCATGATTATATGGTCACTCATCATGAAAAAATTAGAGACCACAAAGTTCCTCACTGAAAGTAACAGATTTGGTCACTAAACCGCATGATTTGGTCACTAAAACACGAGTAACATGCTTATATTAGTGACCAATTTGTAGGCCACTAAAGTTTGATCACTAGGAAAAAAAAATCTCATAAACTTTTTGATTTTGGTCTTTACAATAGTCATCGAATAATAACTAGCTGAAAATAGAACTCCAATAGTAATGAAACTTCTATATAATAGAAATTGTATTAAAGTAAATACATTGTATTGCTGAAAATAATCCACATTATCACTTGCTGATCATGATCACAAGTACATGTCCCTTGAAAACTAATTTAAAAGCCTAAAACAATTTCAATACTTCCATGACAACAAAATCCATGAGAAAGATGGACAAGCTTTTGCAACTCTTCACATGTAATATATTAATTGATGTCACTACAAGAAAAAGTAGCTATTGCACACAGATATATTTGTCACGGATTTTTACACAGATGAGTATTTGTGGCTTATAGCACCATATGATACAAAACTCCATATGAATTAGTAATACACACAGACACTATATAGAATCAAAGTGTAACGTCCCGAACCAAAATTTACCAGTTTACTAGTCTTTCGATCGGTAAACGACATTCACATTTATTTTTTACTCCGTTTCGATCTTTTAGGGGGCCCTCAGAGTTGACTTTTTGTTCGGGTCAAAATTGGAGGAAATGTTCTTCATGAAAGTCGCAGAGGACGTTAAACCGAACGCATGCATATATTGTACATAAAAATCGGAGTTTGTATGTGAAAGTTATAAGTGAAAAGGAAAATTAATGTTCATGATAAATTAGTATATATATTCGAAAATTTACTGCAGTAGATCAGTTCTTCCACTCTCTCTCTCTCCTCTCCGTTTCTCTCTCCCCGAGCTCTCTCTCTCTCTCCTCTGCACCTCCGGCCACCTCTCGATTCCGGCAACCTAGAAGCAAACCGCAACCACGGTTGGCTTCCATTCCTCCTCCTGGACACTCCTACTGTGGTAGCTCATCGAGCCTTGGCTGGAAAACGGTGAACCAAGGCCGAGAAGTTTACTGTAGCAATTGAGGTCAACGCCGGTTTCTCTCAATTTCGGCCACCTCCGACAACAAAGCCAGGCTTTTTAGAAGCGCCTTGAGCCACCCTTCATGCTCTCCAGGTTTCCTAACCCAGATTGAAGTGTGGAGGAAGAAAGCATAATTGGAAAATTTCACTGTGCTTCGGGTGCTTAATTGTTCGGCCACTTAGAGGTATTTTCTGACTTTATCACAGTTGAGAAAGTTGTTAGAAATGTTGAGTTGATGATGCTGGTAAAATTTGGTAGCCAGATATGGTGGTTGACCGGTGGAGCGTGGGGCCCAGGCGCAGCCGCTTGTGGAGGCTCGTGAGGGTGAGTCCGGCCGTTCCTGGTAAGTTGTTTTGGTCTATTGAGTAGTATGTGTTGTTATGATTATATAAATAGGTGTTTGGTGGAAATTGGAAGAGGTTTGGATATTAATAGGAATTTTCAAAATTTTGGAAAGTTTGGATTTTGATTTGGGAAGATCCGACCGTTGGATCGATCCTATTTTCGATATGTTGATGTAATTATTGATTGGATATAACGTATGAAGTTTGGGTTCGTTCCGTGTTGATTTCGAGCATCCAATGATTTATTGGTTTTAGGGTATTGAACTTATTATCGTAAATTAAGTCTCGGTTCTTGAGAAACAATTATTTATTAGGATAAATTTCAGTTTAGTACCCTGTGGTTTACACTCGATATCATGTCAGTCCCTGTCCTTTTAATTTGATCAGAAACACCCTCCAAAACAGACGTTAACTGCTGACCTGGCTCTGACAAGCTCAGCAAGAAGGCCCACATGAAGGGGTAAAATCGACAATTGACAAATCTTGCCTCCAAAAACCCAGAATTTGACAGAACCTAATTCTCTCATTTTTTCCAATTCAAACATATTTAAAGACATGAAAACAACCTGATTTATAACAATACAATGAAACAATAACAAGGACCAATTGAAACAATAACAATAACATCAATATCGTCAATTGTATTTCAGAATAGCATACCCAAACAAGTTACATGTCTTACATCCATCACCCAAAAAAACATGTCAAATGGGTTCCAAAGATTGCAGTTTTAGTAGACCTAATCATCTTATCAAAAGATTAGGTCTAGCAACCTTGTACCACAACACAAGGTTGCACAATAGATTGAAACACAAAGCATCATCAATATCCCAAAACAAAAATTGATCACCTAAAAGTAAACTAAGGCCAGCTAATCTGAAATTCTTTTGACTCTATTTTCCACTTTCTCTAAGCCTCTTTGATGATCTAGTGGGTGTTGCAGAGGATGTACCTTTTGCAGTAGTTCCTTTCGAGCTTGAAGCAGGAGCAGCTCTTGAGCTTGAAGCAGGAGCAGCTCTTGAGCTTGAAGCAGGAGCAGCTCTTGAGCTTGAAGCAGGAGCAGCTCTTGAGCTTGAAGCAGGAGCAGCTCTTGCATTTGTAGAAGTAGCTCTTGCATTTGTGGGAGTAGCTCTAGCTGTGGCAGCCTTCTTCTCATCCCTTTTTTTCTACAATCACTCAAACCACACCAACTTAGCTCATAATTAATTGAACCATTTTAATCATAAGATTTTGATCGATTAACCAACCTTTAGTACTTCTGCCCTTTCCCTTGCCTTCTGCCTTAACTCATTCTTTGTCTTGGTAGCCTTTTTCTTACCAGTACCCTACAATAAATCAAGAAACAAAATCAGCATTGTATTATTCGAAAAGAATAGTTATGTGGTAAAACTAATTGGTTGATTATACAAAAAATAAAGTTTGGTTGCCTGATTTGCAGATGTTCCTGCCTCTTCATTGTTCCTCTTCCTCTTGGTCATATTGGTTGCTTTTGACTTGGGAGGCAAGTGCCTATGACATGATCTCTCATTGTGGCCAGCCACACCACAATTACCACACCTCAAACTTCTCTGAACTTTGCCAAGCTTGGAACCTCCATTTTCAGCCCTCTCCGATGCATCCTTGATCCTTGCTGTCCTTGGCCTTCCCGGCTGTCTTGTGTACTGGGGGGGTAGGATTGTAGGTTCTTCAGAAGTGGACCACAACTCCATGCCATTAACAGGTTTGATGGTGTGGCTGTAAGTCGCCATATATGTCTTTTTCAAGTAGCAATCATCAACAAAGTCATCCGGGTTTAGCCTCATGAAGTTAATTGCAGCAACACCATGCTTACATGGTATACCACTCAAGTCCCATCTCCGACATGCACAACTCCTTCTTTCAAGATCAACAACATGCTTACCTCCTCCAAAACTTTCCACTTCAATTTGTGGACCTCCAGAACCATGTGGGATACAATCCCTGGCAGCTTTGACTTTGTTTTTTTCCAAAATTCCTCGAGGTTTAGGGCAGATGGTACCCTCATACTTCATCATCTTTTCCTTCCTCAACATAATCCTCTTCATGAGTTTAACCCTCATCTCCTCAAAGCTTGACACAACCGGCTTGCCTCTTGCACCTAATATGAATGCTTAAAGCTCTCACATAAATTATTCAGAAGAATATCACACTTGGTGTGAGACTTGAAGTGTGCTCTACACCAGTGAATGGGAGGCCTTGTTGGATCTACAAGACAAACACATGTATTAATCCAAATGGTGCAGAAACTAACTTGGTGAACCTTTATAAAAAAATAAAAAATATAAAAAATAAAAAAATAAAAAAAAAACAAGAACAATACTAACCTGTCAGCCAATCATAAGCGTTTGGTCCATTTGTTTGATTAGAACCATTTCCTTGTGAAAATACGCCAAGGTGGTTGACTTTGCTATTGCCCAGAGTTGGTCCTTCATGGCTTTACCAGGAAACAACTTTGTAAAATTTGTCCAAAGGTGTCGCACACAGAACCGATGGTCTGCAAGGGGGATAATGGACTCAAAGGCTGGTAAGAGGCCTTTCTGCTTGTCACTGATAAAGGTCCATCCAGCCCCCTCATGCTCTATGTCTAAGTCCTTGACCAGCAACTGTAAGAACCATTTCCAAGAGTCTGTGCTCTCCATCTCAACTTGAGCATATGCAACAACCCAGGTGGTGTTATTTGCATCAACTCCTACTGCGGTTAGGAGCTGTCCACCATGAGGACTCTTTAAATGGCAACCGTCCAGCCCGATTACTGATCTGCATCCAGCTTTAAAACCAGTCTTCAATGCCCCGAGGCAGATGTACATCCTTTTAAACACAGGCAACCCACTAGCATCATTGAAATCACACTTTATGTCCACTGTGGTTTCAGGGTCTACTCTTTTCAGTTCTGATCCATAGTCCCTTACTCTAGCATATTGCTCCATGATGGACCTTTCAAGCAGCTTCAAGGCTGCCCTCTTAGCTCTATAGGCCTGCTGCATGGATACCTTTGCCTTTACACCCGCTGACATCGTTTGTGCAAGTGATTCTGTTCAATAAATAAAGGAATATATTAGGACATAATCCACCAAGGTACTTGTTTGTGGATTAGGAACATAATCATTCCAAAGAGTTGAAAATCAAAAATATGAAAACAAAGGTACCTGTTTTCCAATCAGGATTTAGCTTGATCTGATCCACAAACTTTTCAGTTAGGTAAGGTGCCCTGACCATAGAGTTGACATGAACCCTAGAACATGTATGATTTGCATGATATGTCTTCACCATCAGGGTTGACTCATGTTGCATTTTGCTAGCATACAACTCGAAGGGGCAGTTGTCCGCTTTGCAAATCACTCTCACCCTCTTTCTATCACTCTTCAAAAAGCAGCATTCCCATCCTCCCATTATTGCTTTCTCTCTTAAAGCAGCTCTCAAGATTTTTGCTGATGCAAACTTCATCCCCAACTTAAACTGTGGGTCCTTCATGTCACTCTTGGGATTGAACTCCGGAAAGTCATCCCCTATCTCACCATCAGAGTTGGCTGCACCTCCTAGTACTTCCTCATCAGAATCAACTGCTTTATACATATCTTCATTGTCCTCGACCACAAACTCTTCCTCAACAGTACTTCCAACAGCAGCTTTTACTTTTGTACTTGGGCCAATACTCTCACCAAAGACATCAAATTCACCATCCATATCTTCCAGCCAATCATCATCCCAACCATAATCTCCATATTCATCATCCTCAAAATGTGGCCTATAATCTTCATCTGCAGAATCATCAATTCCAGATTCTGTACCATCCTCCTTATAATCAACCTCCACTCTTCCTCTCTTCCTAAACTGCCTCACTTTAATGTCAAACAAATCCTCACTTTCACTGACCTTTTGCTTACCTTTAGCCTTTGGATCCAAGGCAGGTGTTCTGCTTGCTTGAGTAGGTATGCTGCCATCTCCATTCCATTCTCTAATCACAATCCCAAGCTCTTTTTTGGTTGCTCTCTCTATCCCAGGTTTCTTCCTTGGTGAATCCGGAAGCTCTTTTATGATAACCCCAGGTTTCTTTCTTGGAGAATCCGGGAGTTCTTCAATCACAACTCCACTCTTTCTAGCTGGACTTACAAAACAATCTGCCTCCCCATCTCCATACATATGTAACTCACTATCCGAGTCTGTTTCTTCATAGTCATCATGTAGATCTAAGTGATCCAAGTAGATGATGACTAGTCGAATTTCTGGTACACAGCAACACATCGTAATTGCGTCCTTGTCTGTCTTAATCTTAGTCATACCATCATCCTCATTCCCTATACTGTACCAATAATCTATTCTCCTTCCACTGTAGTTCTGGTTTAACCCCTCTGACCATCCCATCAACCTCTACAAGTGACATTGATCCTTATCTACATGGTCATAGTAGTTCACTTGACCACCAATATAATTGTTTCCACTGATGTATCCACCATGATACATCTTGACAGTAAAGTAATCTGGGTGATCTGCAACATAGAGAAGGAATTAATCAGCCATTATTAAATGCAAAACAACAACACAACCAAACAATTGAATGAATGAGAAGCACCACAAGTCCAAACAAAACAACAACTTTTAAAAGCCCTCCGGTCAAATTCTTCTTTTGTCCACCTTAGGACCACACATACAGTACTATATTAAAGTGCATAAAGCAGCTCCCCAACAACCATCACATGCATTCTTTACACTTTAACCGACTTTACACCACAATTTCTCTATACCATAAACACAAACCGACAACAACTCAATTGAATATGAAAGATGCAACAATAAAGCTACACACAATCATTTATAAACCCATTCCACCCACAATCAAACCCCTAAAATAGTCATTCACATTTCCAAACACCAAATCAAAAACATGTTTAATCCCTAAACCGTCAGCGCAAACAGACAAAAAAGGTACAAACTTTGCCATTTATAAACCCATTCCACCCACAATAACACACCTAAACCTATACACCAAATCAGAAGCTTCGAAGAGGGCTAAACGATGCCCTAAACCCTAGCTTATAGGAATAACCCCCAAACCCATTCCTAATCGAACACCCAAACCCTCAAAATTTCAAAACCATTGTTCAACCCACTCTAATCGAAGACCGGATTCAAATTTTCTAAACAAAAACAACTCACCATATTTAGGAATTTCATCAGCAACTGTATCCCCCCCATTTCGGGGTCTCCATTCATCCATTGACGCTTCAAATGGAGGGTTTCCTTTATAGGGTTGACCGATTTTGGGATAGATTTCGGTGCTAGATTTTTGGGGAGATTTGGGTCGCTCGGGGAGGATTTTAGGAGAGTGAGGAATGTGATTTCGTTCAAAATGAATTAGGTTAATCGAGTGGAGGCTGATGGGAAGTATTAGGGGCAGATTAGGAATTTCACCCTTCTTGTGGGCCTTCTTGTTGGGCTTGTCAGAGCCAGATCAGCATTTGACGTCTATTATGGACGACCCACGAAATTTTGGACACGGCTGATCGAAATTGGTACTTCAGGGGTGTTTCTGATCAAATTAAAAGGACAGGGACTGACATGATGTCGAGTGTAAACCACAGGGTACTAAACTGAAATTTTTCCTATTTATTATATTGATTGTTCAGGACGACGGATATGCGAGTTTGAGGATGGGATAGTTGGATGGCCATTGTAACCGCAAACCATGAGTGGATATGTGAAGACCCGAAATTCTCAATTAAATGTTTTGTAATTCGATGTTTGTTTAATTGTATGATATATGAATTTGGGCATGATTCGTATGTTGTTGTATGAGAAATTTGGTTTTGAATGAGTTTATTTTCAAAACAAACGTTATTTAGGGGGGGGTCACTAAAATCGACTTTTTGTATGTACGGAATTTGGGAAAACTTCCTTCATGAAAGTTGTAGAGCTTGTCGATACAAGTTCGTGCATATGCGGAATGCAAGAATCAGAGTTCGTACAAAGAAGTTATCGCATTTGGAAAAATTTCCATTTTGGGTATATATACCTAGCTATTTTGGAAATTTCCAAAAATAGCTAGGGTTTCCTTTTTTACCAGCAGCACCGTTTTTTTTCTCTCTCTCTCCTCCCGAGCCCGAGCCCGAGCCGAAAATAGAGCAAGGAGTCTCCGACTCCGTTCTCCCTCCTCCGGCCACCAAACCACAAACCACTTCCTTTAGCTTCGCCTCGACCTTTCGCAACTGCCGATGGCAGCATTGTGCCGCCTCGTGGCCTGTAGAAGTGGCGGGAGCACGGTTTCGGTTTGAGCCCGTTTTGAGTTCAACGTCGATTTCTCCTTGTACCGGTCACCAAAACTTGAGTTTCTTGGCTTGTTGAACTCGCCTCAACCTCCTTATCAAGCTCCAAGAAGGACAGCACCTGAAGTGAAGGTTTTCCAGTTCGTCGGAGCATCATCGGTTTCTGGAGAATTTCCGGCCAAACTGGACTGTATTCAGGTATTTTTGACCACTTCCGTTCATTTTCTGACTTTGAGATACTTGTGAAAGTTGCTCAAAATGATTAAACGAATAGGAAAAGCTCGGCCCAGACACCATAGGCGGTGGTCGGCGGCGGATATGTCCCTAACTCCGGCGGCCTTTTCCGGCCACCTCCGGGGGTCCCAAGGGCAGTTTCTGCCCATTTTTATGTTCTACATGTTTATAAGATCATTTTGATATATAGCATGTGAACTTTGGAGATCGTATGATTAAGTTATGATTTTTACAATTTCAATCGATTTCGATTGTTCTATTTGTGATATGTGAAGATCGGACCGTCCGTTAGACTTGTAGTTTGTTATGATGGTCATAGGACTGTCCTGATGACTTTGTGTGGTCACGGGTGAAGATCCGACCGTTGGATCTTCATATAAGTGCGTTTTTGAATTATACGCTAAGTTAATTATCATATTTGGTAGGTAATTGACAATTGAGTTGGCGGACGATTGTGAATCGTGTTTTAAGCCGTTGAGAAGACCCAGCGGGATTAGAGGTGAGGAAATCTCACATGGTTCATTTACGAACCGAATTTCCTTGTTGCACAATTAATTGCTATGCATGAAAAATGGTTTTAAGGACTGAGTTTTAAAGTATATAATAAATGAATTTCTTGGTTTTTATTCCGTGTATAGTTGGTATTAGTGGTCATTCCTGAGTGGATGATTACGTATATATATATATATATATATTATATGGTGTGACATTGAGGTGTGAAAGTGTGATAACTTGGGTTATGATATGTCATTGGGTTGTGATTTGCCATGATATATTATATTAAATGACATTGAATGAAAGAATAATGATGGTGATTGTTTTAGATTATTGTTTAAAACGCGTGATGGTTTTAGAATTATAATTTATATGGTAATTGGCTATTGGATTGTGAGAACGCGTATGTGAGAATAGTTATAACATTTGAGTCTGAGGGACCTTTAAATGTTCGATAAATGGATCATAGGCTACTGTGGGGAATGTGTGATTATATCGTAAAGGTGAACCTAGGCCAAGGTGACACGTTATGATTAAGCTAGAGCTCTAGTTTGTCAGCCATTGTGTGACATGAAAGCAGCGAGTTGGGTTACTCGTGATCATGAACACGGGTTGGAGAGTTTGTCTGCCGTTGTGTGACATGAAAGCAGCGAGTTGGGTTACTCGTGATCATGAACACGGGTTGGAGAGTTTGTCTGCCATTATGTGACATGAAAGCATCGAGTTGGGTTACTCGTGATCATGGACACGTGCTGGAGGTTATGAGGTGTCGAGTGGAGAGATTTATTTGAAATGGTTTTGAGTTTGTTAATGAATGTTTGATTTGTGTTGAAAATGTTGTGTTTTTGTGATTTATTGAATCAATCGTTCATTTCTTATTTACTCACGAGCTTTCCAAAAAGCTCACCGGGTTTTGTGTTGTTGCAATCCCGGTACACTATTCAAATGGTGTAGCGGATAATCCTGTAGGTCAGGATAATCAGTGTCAAGATCGAGCTGAGTAGGGCAGCGGGGTTGACATCAGCACTTGGTCTATTTTGGTGTGTTTTATAGACTCTTTTAAGCGTAAATTTTATTTATGGTGGTTTTGTAATATTTGACTCGAGAGATAGTTGCTACGAGGTTTGTTTTATGTTTTGTGAGACGTTGGTTAAGAAAAAATTCAAGACGTTATTTGTATTGGTTATTATTCATGTTTTGGATTTGAATTTGTTATTCAAAATTCGGGGCGTGACATGATATTTATTTTAAATTAATTGTGCATGCAATATATTATTAATTTCCGATTAAGGTTTCATTTATTATTTGAGTTATTGAGTTTTATGATTTTATGAGCTTGATTTCTTGAGATTTATTATGCTCTATGAGTTACGGGATTATTAGTGGATTTCATTCCCGAGGGCTTTCAATAGATTTTCAAGCTATATTTGAGTTAATGACCACTAGCTACAAATTCTTTCATTTCCTTCCCATGCGAAAAGGCCACAAACATGGTCCCCGTGCGGTCAAATTAAACCTAGCTACAGTAAGGATTCAATATATTAAGGACAAAAAGGATAATTAAACGTTTATAAAATTACAAAAATTACCACTCGTTCTCTATCTATCACGATACAGCTCTCGCTCTCTCATATTCTTTCAGATCCATTTCTCCCCAAAATCAAAACCTCTCTTTCCATTTCTGCAGCTAAGCAACAAATCAGAGTAGCAAATCGGAGTAGCAAATCGAGGCTCCAATGGTGAAGTAGTCGGTGAGGCGATGCAGCGAAGTGAGGCGGTGAGGCGGCGAAGCGAGGAGTCGAAGCAAGTGGGTCTGTGAGCTTTTTCAATTTTGACCATCTGGGTCTGATTAGTTTGAGTTGCAACACACATATCTATGAGCTTTCAGAGTTTGTGTGAAGGTTTTGGGTTTGCATATTGGTCTGTTTGAAAGGGGTTCTCTGTGGTATGTGAAATTTCTAGGTCTGTGAGCTATGGGAGTCCAAATCTGGAAGAGTTTGTGAAGATGGGTTTCTTAAAGGTGGAGACTTGGGATGGGAGCAAATCAAAGGGAAGGAAGAAGAAGAAGAAGAAGAAGAAGGATGAGGCTGTGGAGGAAACTGGGTGTTGGATTAAGTTCTCTTTTGGGATTTGCATGCCTTCTTCAAGATCCAAAGTTGATAGCACCATGACTGGGACTACTATATCTGTTGGTAATTTGCTACTGTTCTTGTTTTTCTTTTTTGGCAAATTCTTGTTAGGCTGCATTAATTTCAAGGATGGGGGTTGTTCTGTTTTTGGGCAATAAATGTTAACATCAAGGTCCATGAAAATGGTTTTAACTCAAAGCATGTTTGGTGGTCTTAAATTTCATTAAGCAAAGTATAATACTCCATCAAAATCAAATATTTTCACTCTAAATCTGATTTTTGAAGGGAAAGGATTAGAGTTGTAATTGCCAAAGCAGTTTTGGGCACACTTTGTTATCCCTTATGCTCTGTGTTGTAGGTTGACTTACAGGATGGAGCTAATGAAAGCAATGCTGAAGTGAGCAAATGCAAGAAGGCAAGGCTAGTATCTACTGGGGGTCAGTATACTACTGGGGCTAGTATACTATTGGAGGTCAATATACTACTGAGGGTCAGTACTCCAAGAAATCCTGCTGGAGAAACTTTTTCACCATGAGAAGAGCTAAAATTCAAAGCAACTTGTATGTGAAAGCAGCAAAGCCAGAGATAAATGATAGTGTTCAAGTTTCATATTGTAATATGTATAAATAGCTTTTGGAATTATTAAATAAATGTGTTGTTTCTAAGAAAAACAAAGACGGAATATAGAAATATTATTTTTTTCATAATGCTACTGACATTCAGCAGTGTTAATTCACATTATCAAACCCATAAGGGCACATTCTAATTTACTTGTCATAGAAATAATTTAAAAATGAAAGGAATCTGACAGCAATGTATACTACCTTGCGCATGTGCCCTACACACTAGCTCATGGGAATTAAAAAATGCAGGCCTGCTGATGGTAATTTATGAATAAAAAGTGTAGGTAGTGGTAATTTGTTAATTTATTTATGAGTTATTGAGTTGGGAAATGATTTTCGGAAAGTGATTGATTAAGAAAATATTGTGAGAATTATTGATTTCGAATATCGATTTATATAGTGATATATGAGTACGAATGATTTAGCAAATATTTGAGCATGATAGAATTATCGAGATTTATTGAGTTTTGAGCTCTGCACTTATCAGCTTTGAAGTTATATTGAGATTTCTTTCTGAAAGCATTTATTGATTTACCGAGGATTTATTGAGATATTGAGTTTTGAGTTATCGAGATATTCTTAAGTTATGCTTTCGGTGAATTATTGATGACTTATTGGATTAATAACGGGTTTCCTTCCGAAAGCAATTATTTTAAAGAGATTGATTCCAGTTTATTGAGGAGGTAAATAAGTCAGTGCATGCATGCATTACCTGGTCGGTAGTCCCCTCTAGACAATATCCTGGTCGGTAGTCCCCTCTAGACAATATCTATTCGGCATCCCCTCCAGAATATTTCGGTCGGCAGTCCCCTCCAATGCGTCATTGGTTGGCAGTCCCCTCCAGATGACATGAGGTAGTTAGTCGGCAGTCCCCTCTAACTACCTATGGTTAGTCAGTAGTCCCCTCTAACCATCACCTCCTCATCCGGTCGGCAGTTTCCTCCGATTCGTCACTGGTCTGCAGTCCCCTCCAGGTGGCATGAGATAACTAATCAGCAGTCCCCTTTAGTCATCGCCTATTTGAGATATGATTTGAGATTTCAGTAATTTAACTAGATGTCTGAATCATCATTGTGTATTTGAGGGATTTGAGATTTTAAAGAGATTTCGAGATGATCGACATTACATAATTGAATTTCAATAAAGATGATGATTAAGAGTGTTTCTAAGATTTTTACTGCATGCGAGGTTTTGGAGAATAACTTAGGTAAGCATTAAGTTTCATTTGTTCATTTGAAATTACTTATTTTTCGTCCACCCACTCTAACGATTTTCAAATATATTTCCCCAGGCCCCTTCGGTTTCAAATGCCCAGTTTGCAAGCCAGTTTAGCTTAAGGTCGAGCGTACATGGGGTTGAGGCATAGCTGTCATAGATTCCGCATTATAAAAGTATTGGTCCTTTATCTTGTATTCTATCTTCTTGTACGCTTGTGCATCAAATTGCTCTGATAATCCATGAGATTTATATTCTTACGTATCAAATTGTTATGTGAAATGAGAGATGTTGTGATTTAGGGAGCAGGGTGGCTCCAAAAGATTAAGGGTGGATTATTTTAGAAGTGTAAATGTCTTTCTACAGGTTTTGGGTAGTCCACTTTTAGAGAAAGTTCTGCCAAATTATTTCTTCTAAGGTGGGCCCCGCATGGCCACTTTGGATTTCAAGATGAAATCCGGGGCGGGTCCTGTCACAAAGGGTTATATCACTATGCCAATAAAGCCTTCAGACGACAGATTACAATCTTCGTCTGATATGTAAATTATATGTTGTCTATCCAGTTGCCGTCTCTTACGGCATCAGACGACAGATATCCTCAGTCGTCTCTTCTCACTCAGACAACAAAAGTTTCACAAGGCTCTGTTGCCTGAACAACCCAACACTGAAGAATTTGGGGACTTTCTGTCGTTAATAATTACATACAACGACATATTAATGTTGTTCAAATGAACTACAAACTACAGTTTTAATAAAACTGTTGTTGTCTGACATTTAATAAGAATACATTTATATGTTGTCTGAAGTTACCAAAATAAAGACTTGTTTAACAATCTGTTGTCTGAATGCATTTTCAAAGACATTTGATTGTTGTTTGAAATTCACTTAAAATTGGGTAAATTATAACTCATCTGTTGTCTAAATAGTTTTAAGAATTTATTTTTATGTCTTTTGTCTTGTATTCCAACCACTGTTTTAAGTATTT
>JANPXK010001047.1:0-29927 GCA_024704745.1 Rosa lucieae
CTTCATCTCAATAGCGCCACCGATGGGATTTTGCAGCTGTCAACTGGGAAATCAGAACAAGTAAGAACAACAAAAGACCACCCGAGGGCAGGGCTGTAATTAAGCTGATATCATATCTTATGAATATAATTATTTTCAATCTTTTTTTTTTTAATCGGCCCGAGTGGCAATAATGTCATTCATCACAAGCCAGAATAAGCCGTTACATACCCTTCCGCTGCCATTGAAGGTCATAGGCAGACAAGAAGATAGTGGTAGTACCCACAGTGGTACATAGAAATAGACCTACTCATTATACAATCAAATACGTAAATGTAGTGGGGATTCTTCATTGGTACCACGCCGGAGGCGCTAAAATCTAGATTCTCAATACAAGGAAATTTATTGTAATTAGACAATAAAGCTAAAAACATAGAGTTGGACCGAGGGCCAAAACCCTAGCCCAATTGAAGGCCCTAGGGTAGCCCAAAAAGAGAAGCCCAAACCACAAGGCCCAGCAGGATTTGAAGCAGGCCCAAACTTCATCTCTTACGTGCGTCCGTGCAGCGCTGTCTGCTCCACCACCATCCACTGTAACTGGTCGCACCGGCCTAACCCAGCCTACAACAGTCACCGTTGGCCTCGCTGCGCACCCCACCAGAAACAGAAGCCACGCAAGTCCTTCAGATCCTCACCGCCGCACAGCTCGTCAGAACTACACGATCGCTCCACCTGTCAAAACCACACCACCACACGAATCTGCAGAGCCCACGTCGGACCTCCATCCCTGTGCACAGCCGGACGAGCAGAATTTTGGAAAACCTCGACCTAGGGTACTCCGAGTTTCTTGGAGCCTTTTGGGAGAAAGATAATAAGAAATTTTCAATCTAATTAATTATTTTCAACCTTAGTTACCTGAGGATAGTTTTTAAAAGATTGTGTTACATTTTTTTATTATTATTATAGAATGTCAGGCCTTTTATGGAACATTAGAACCAATATGAGGGAACTACCTACCTGTAAGGGTATGTTAGGCTAAATATCCGGGATCTTCATCCATCTCCAACGCATGCTTTGGTGAACATATATTCTTTCTTTGAACCCAAGGCAGTAGCTACAAGCTTCCACCTTGGCCCCCAAAGGCCTCCTAACTTTGCATTTCTTTGGAGGTGAAACAAGAAGCTTGTCAGCCTGATTTGGGATAACCAGCTCTGACGTAAACCCTAACTCCACTAGGGAAGTAGCCGTATAGGGGACCATAGCCTTAGATTTTTTGCTATAAGTGATCATAGCCATGGAATCAGCTATGTTTGACTCCACTAATCGTTGCATGCTCTACCACCGGACGCTGCACAGGAAGAGGCACAACCAACTGCATCGTCAGACGGAACTATGCCAAATTTGAGTCTACTCCGCAACGAATATCCCAAGCAGAGACATGATGGGAGTGACCGCCGGCGCCACTGCACTACTGCTACCCACCAGTGAGTGATTTATTAAACCCAAGCCTGAGCCCAACCCGGAACCTTTAATCCCATTTCGAGAAAGGTTAGGGTTAGGGTTTGCAGCTCCACCTCCTAGCACCGACACCCACTGTTGAGCACCAGCCACCACGAGATCGAATTCCATACAGATCCAATGGCTAAGAATAACCCTACCATCGGTGCTCCAACAATCCACAACCGTGACAAAAGCCCACCACTTTTTCATACCTGAAAGTCACCATCGTAGACACACCATTCTTTCCAGATCCAAACTCGAAGAGTATGGCGGGTAGGACTGTTGTTACGTCCTGTACCTTGATTTACCGATTTACTAATCATTTGGACGGTAAAAGACAACTATTGATACTTTCAATTTTAACTTCGTTTCGATACTTTTGGGAACTCTAAAAAGTTGACCTTTGAGAAAATTTTCTTCACAAAAGTTGTAGAGGACGTTAAACAGAGTCCATGGACACGTGGCATGCTTAAATTGGAGTTTGTATGGAGAAGTTATAGTCAAAAAGGTGGAAGTTACTGTTTCGGGAAACTAAGTACATATAGTCATTTCAATTTCATAAGAATCCATTTTTGGAAGCTTACCCAAAAATTGATTTCCATTTTCTCTCTCGGCAAACTCGGAAGACCCGACCTAACCTGGATTAGTTTTTAGGCAATATCTCCACCGTCTGCAACTAGTTTTGGACATCATAGATCCCATTCAAACCATCTCTCCTTCCTCTACCGATTTGGGGTAGTTTGGTGGCTAGATTTGAGGTGTAGAAGACGTAGCAAGATGAAGAACACGAAGGCGGCGGTGTTTTGGGTACCCAGTTAGTTCTCCATTTTCTAGCCACCTCTGACCGAGCCACCAGTCATGTTTTGAAGCTCTTGGAACACCACATCAATCCCTCCAAGTGATAGAAGCATTTTAATGCGACGTTTTAACTGCATTTCCCTACATTTTCTGCGCCATTTCCTTGGAAAAATCCCTGTTTGGGAAAGTTTCCATTCTTTGATTGGGAAAGTTCCTTATTGTAGAATGTTTCCATTTTCAGTTTAGGAAAGTTTCTATTTTTCATTTTTAGTAAGTTTCTATTTTTCATTTTTAGAAAGTTTCTATTTTCAGCATAGTTTCTATTTTCAGGACCTCCGAGCTAAAAAGTGGAAATGAACGCACGAATGGAAAGAGGAGCTTGCGAACATCAAGACGAGCGAATATGAGATGAAAAGGGCCACACAATTGAGCAGAAATGAAGAAATAAGCTTTCCTAGTCCAACCAGGAAATCCTGCGAAATGGAGGAAGGCTTCCCAAGCAAGTTTCCAACGTAACCATGAAAAAGAAATGGAAAAATAAAGTGTCTAGACGTTGGAGATGAGAAGGCTTGAAGTTGAAGCAACGAGGCCCAAGAACTCTATGGATTGACTTGGATTTTCGGCAAAATGGATCAAGGCCCATGAAAGCCCATGGAATTAGGGTTTGTGACGCAAGGAGTAAACCCTAGGGATGCTTTGCCGTGAAAACCAAAGGGAGGAGAGAAAAGTGGCGTGAAAAATCAAGAAGAAATAAAAGATTACGCAAGAGATTTTCTAGGGTGAAGTTTATGGAAAGAAAAAGTGTGGACATCAAGAAAAGCACCAAATAGTGTGGACATCATTCCTAGAAACCCTAAGTATATTTTGGCCGAAATAAGAGAAGAAAATCAGAAAATATTCAAGGAATTTTCGGCAAGAATATATTAGGGAATCATCTTGGAGTTTTGTGATTGGTTGGATGACACACTAGGGCTTATTTGGCAATTTCTCATTGGTGGAAGCTATGTGGAATTATTAATTTAATTCCTTGGAAAATAAACAGAAAATCACGGCTTGGAGGCCAAGTTTTGCCGTTCCCTATATAAACTCTACATCCCTAGACGTCACACACACTTACACAATTCAGAAAATTCTCTCTACACGCGAAAGCTCTCTCCATTCTCTAGTTCAACCTTTGGCGTTTTCAAGCAAGGAAGGAAGAAGCAAGGTCAAGCCGTGAGCATCTCCACCATTTCAACTTGAAGCCGTGCACTTTGAAGCTTGCTTTCGAGTTTCATTAGTTCTTCATCATCATCTCCATTCACGGTGTAATTCAACCTTCTTTCTTGTAATCACTTTTGATTCTCCTTGTTTGATTTCGTTGGAAGTTGTTCTAGTTAACATTGATGTTTGAAAAAGGTTTATATTCTGAAATTTTATGATTGAATAAAGGATTTCGATTCATACTTTGTGATTCCAAAGTTGCTTATGTGTGATTGTTCGATTGAATTTGCTTTATAGATATCTCTTGTATGTTAATCTTAATTGGTTCGAAACTTTTAGGGTTTATATATGAATGGTGCTAGATTTAAGAACATGATTCAACTTTTTGTGTTATGAACTTAAATCGAAAGTAGTAAAGGTTTTGGACAAAAATCGAATTCAATTGAAGAGGATTGCAATTAGGTGAACTTATTCATACTAAGTTGTACACTTGAGTTGATAGCCTTTCTATGTGTTTCATGCGTTGAATGTGTATGATTGACTAGCTTTCTAGGGCTTGATTACATGTTTGATAGGATTAGTCTATGTGCTTTCACTTAGATTAATTAGCATTGAAAGTAGAATATGGGAAATCATTTGCTTTGTAACGTTTCACATGATCAACTCCTTTCGCATGACTAGGAAGAACAATGTGAGATTAATTTGAATTTAATCATGAACTTGGATTTAATCTTTGTTTCTTACATTTCATTCTTGTATTTGTGTTTTTGTTTATACTTAGTTTTAATTCTTTCTTTTAATTTTCAAAAAAAAAAACCTAAAACCCCCCTAATTTCGTGAATAGTGTTTATATGTGTGAATATGATACTTTGTTTTTATTTTAATTGTTTAAATTGTCCTACATTGACAGGTGTACCCTCAATCCCCGGAATAGAACGATCCCTATTTGCTTATACTACTAATGATGTTTAAAGGGTTAAATTATATGCTTACTTTGAGCGTATCACCAAGTGGCTTGAAGTGATTTGAAGCGAGGCGGCCAAATCGAAGATTTAAATTTCAAGTGCTTTAATCGACTTTTCAAGGTAATTTCTTGTCAATCCATGCATTTCTAGACTTTGTGGTAGTTGTGAGTTGTTGGGTTTGATGAAAGAAATTGACATAGGTGGTTTCGCCCAATTTAGGGGTCTGAGGTGGCAGCATGTGGGGACGATTCCGGCCTTCTAATTTGGCCAGTTGGTTTCCATGTAACATGTAGAACTTGTGGGTATGAATTTGGTGCAAATAGGAGGAAGTTTGGTATCAATAGGAGTTTTTGAAGTTTTGGATTTTTGAGTTGTGATTTGAGGAGATCCGACCGTTGGATAGTTGTCATTTTTCATTTGGATGTTAAAATAATTAAGTTGGCGAAATCCATGAAGTTTGAGTCAAATCCAATGTGATTTTGGATTTTCAACGGATTTGTTACGAGGGATTTTCAATGGTATTGAAAGAACACTTACCCATAAATTAAAGTTCAACTATTAGGATGAAAAGAACACTATACTTTGGATATTACTTCCTTTGTATAACAAGTAGATCCTATGCAATAATATCTCAAATGTTGTAAATAGCATCCAAAGAAAACACAATAGCACTTCAGTTGAAAGATTGTTGTTACGTAATTACACTACGAATCTGCAACAAAACATAAACAGAAAGAGTACAATGTTAGTCAATGCAGAGTTTTATAATGGATATCAGTAGCCACATAAACTTTCTTGATTACTTCCTCATCGCTCAAAACGTAACTTCTTTATGCAAAATCTAAAGATCATGGTCAAAATTCTGATGTTAGGAAAAAATTTGAATCATCAACCCTACATAAGATTTTAAGAACATTAGCTAATGACTTAAAAAAATAGTTTGCCTCATTAAAATTGTCAACGTTCATGAAGCACAAAGGTGCTCCCCATTTTAGTTGCCCTGCAAAACTAAATAAGACAAAACACTCAATTTCCTTAATTACTTCCTCATCACTCAAAACTTAACTTGTCCATGCTAAATCTAAAATTGCTTGCTCTGTCATAATTGAACTTCAGAGCATCACAGTAGAGAGATGGAATGACTATGCTAGAGAAGTTTTTGATGAAAAAGAAAAGAAGGAATCACAAAGAGTTTTGAAGTTTTCGTCGATCTGCGGGAAAATAAGGGTTTAGAATTTGGCGATAATTGACTTGCAAAACAGAAAATAATAATAATAAGAATTGCAAGGGAGGGTAGTTAGGGTAATTTATAAAAATAAATTGAATTAAAATAATAGAAAAATAAAGGCGGTGTGTGAATAGAGAAAATGAGTGTGTGATTAGCACCACCTTTTTTTTAATTACTTTTTACTTATTTTCAGGACAATTTTGGCCTCTCCTTCTCTGTCACTCAAAGAGAGAAGTCATCAGAGACCTTGCCGGACTCTGGTGACCGGCTACCGGACGTAGACTCTAGTGACTGATGGACAGACGTGGACTCCAGTGACCGGAATCCGGCCATCGGACCGGTGGTCGGATTTCGGCGTCCGATTTTATTGCTCCTAATAATATCCAATAATCATATTATTGTCCCCCAATAAATATATTATTGCCCCCCAATACTTTTTTTATTGCCTCCCAATAATCATATTATTGCCCCTAATAATCATATTAGTGCCCCCCAATAATCATATTATTACCCTCCAATAATCATATTATTTATCTTCAGTGAATTGCATAAACTCCCAAAACCAAAATGAATGCACTACAGGCGCAATTGATCAATTTATATGTTCAATTCTGCATGTTCACTTTTTTTTCCCCTTTCCCCATTCTCGAAGCTCACAGTTTACCAAAAATAAAAAATAAAAAATAAAAAATTGGCCACTCAGAAAATGCTCTGGGCACCAACTGGAGTATGAGACCGGCTTATTTTTTTGCCTGTGCTTTGGAGCTCAGACTCCGAGATTGTCTACTCACCCAATGGCGGTTTGGAGGTCGTGACCGGATTGGGCGGCGGAAGATGCGACTGGCTTGGGTTGGAGGACTGGGAGACCACACTATTCGAGATGACAGCGTCTCCTGGTCAAGATCAATTGCTGCTCCAGTGGATCTCAGGCGACGTGGACAAGGCGTCTAATATCCGGTTGCAAATCGGTGACATCAAGTTCAAGAAGAAGGCTCTTGAGTCTCTGCTTTAGCTTTTCGAAGATGATGACAAGGCTGTGACCCTCGTCTTCATTTTCCACCTCCACTGTCTCGCCCCTTGGAAAACACCTGGGTTATTTCGGCATACGGCGACGTTTTGGTCTTCATCAAATCCATTTGATCCGGGACTCTGGCGACGCAGACCCACTCGGTCGGCGCCTCCTCTATTTGCCATTGCTTTTGGAAATATGACGCCGCACCGAAGATTCTTGCTCTCTGTCATCGTTTTAGGTGTGTGTGTGTGAGAGAGAGAGTGAGAGAGAGAGAGTGTGTGTGTGTAACAAGAGAGTAGTTTGTTAATTAAAATGAGGATAAAATTATCATTGTCATTTAAATTGGGTAAATGGGATTAAATACTCTTTGGTGGAGTAAGTGAGCAATTTTTAGGCTCAATAGCATAATAGTTTTAAGTATAGCGGCAAGGTGGTCACCATATATTATATCTTCACCCATTTTTTATCTGCAGTGCCTATATATTTACTTTTATGACAGGTTAGATTAGAAATTAGTATTGTAACAATTGACTACTTTAAGTTGTTGATAAGAGTGTGTGTGTACGTTTGTGTGTTTTTTTTTTGGAACCGTAGTGTTCTGTGTACAGAAACTACTCCATAAGAAGGCATTGCTTTGTTAGATGCAAAGTCCTTTCAAAAGGTTTGTTATGCTTCAAGTTGTCAACAACCAAGTGAATCATGTAATTTTCTCTTTTGTAATTTTTTTTCCCTCCTTACTTTGTAGGTATATGCAATCTGGCTTTTGTACAATTGTAGATAGGATAATTGTACAAATTATACTATATATGAAAGATGAGTTTACAATTCACAAATGTTCATATAACAGTAAATTAGGTAAACTGACGATTTTACCCCTGGTCTTCTACCACAATTTTGCATTCTGCCATATACATATGAAAAGACGTTTTTACCCTTTCATTGTTTCTTAATTATAGGCTGCCATCTTTTGGTAGTTTTGTTATTCGGCGTCTGGGTTTTGAATTGATATGGACTTTATTTGATATGCTATGATCTCCCGTCCATAGCCTTCCTTTATTTGATCCTTCTAATTTCTTTACAAGAACAAAACCCGTGGCAAAGCACGGGCCAATTTTCTAGTGCTTTTAGGTGAGCAGGCCTTTTATTTTTGAATTGAATTTTATAATAGACCAACTAAACTATGATAAGATCATATTTTGTTTTAGATGATCAACAGTAATGAAAACAATTCTATCATTTATATATTTTCCTTTTTAAGTTTAGGAAGTAAGAAAAAATATTATGGGTATGATTCACATTATTATACATACATACATCTAAAGACGGATCTACTGTTATACTGTTCATCCGGGATTGTCGATTTTGCCCTTTCTATTCCTTATAATTACTCGCTGCCATTCTCTCCTTTTTTCTGGAAGCGTCTATCTACACCGACGCTCTTCTTTTTTCTGAATAATTATGCTTTTGATTTATGAACTATCTTAAATGAGACTTTCTGTTTGATCTTCATCTGCTCCTGAGTTCGTACAGCTTGGTTTCGTGACTTGCACAACGTGATATAGAGAGATTTCAGGTACCCAATTGGTTCACAATCACCATTTGAAGCTTTTATTTTCTGGATGTTCTTTGATTTTTTGTTTTCTTTGGAGTTTTGTTATGGGTGTAGGTTTGATTCTTTGATTGATTTATGTTGATTTTGAGTCCTTTACTGGGATTATCTACTGTTTTGTGTTGAATCAGCTTATTTGGCTTCTGGTATAAGTGTAAGGTTGTGTTTGATGAATGGCGGATAGGCTATGATTTTAGGATTAGTGTTTTAGGTGTTTGATTTCGATATAGAGCCATAAATGTAAATGTCTGGGTCGAAGTTTCGATATTTGTAACTTGAGGACTGAAAGTTTAGTTGAGAAGATGTTGATGGTAGTGGTGAGATAACCTAATTGGTGGCTTATGCTTTACTAGAGTCTTGAATGTGAAAACTCTATATAAAATTGGTTTGCTTCAATTTTTGAAGAAGTTTCTGCAATTTTTATTAATTGAATTATGTGTGCTCATGCAAAAGTTCAGAAATTTGGTGAGATCTCAAAACAACCTTTGTGAGAGGGTGATAATTCAGCGAAGTCTGTTGACCCCAAATTATCATATCGATTGCTTCACCTCAATGCAATTTTTTTTTTTTTTTTTTTTGCAGACTGAGTTCAACTGAATGATATCATTCATGACATGTCGGACAAGGTATGTTGTTGCATTACCTTTGTCATCAGATTTCTTGATAAATATTAACACTTTCTCTATATAATTTTGATTTACCTGAATAAATACTTTTCAATGTATCTGGTGTACAATTATATCACATAGTTCAACTCATATATCACATAATCAATTGAAGAGTGAACGAGGAAGCCATGGATTGGAGAGTGATTACTATTTACTGGCATTGAACTTTGCCTCAAAGAATGAGCTTTTCCTCTGTAAAGGGTCTAATTCTCAATTTCTAATCTCTATTTATGGCAATTCAATGTTGCATCTCAACTCAAAAGTATCCCTACTTGACAGTGACGAACTTATTGAAATTGTTTGATCACTGTGTTGCAGAGATTAGTAGAAAGCTGGAAAATGCATACAAGAGTGTTGCACTCCATGAAAGCTCCAACCAAGATGAATGAAAAAGTAATTTGCTTTCCAAGTTTGGAAATGCTCATTCAAATTACATTTATGTTAAGTTTTACAATTGTCATTTAGTTTTACAATCCATCATTTGAACAATATATTTATATATAACAACTGATATAAGCATTTGAAATGGAAGACTAATTTATGCATTTTGTAAATACTTCAATGTCTGTGTATAGCTGCTGATTAGCTGAAACCATTTACCATTGTGCTGATGACCGGACATTATAGGGAGATCAGATTTTAGATCACCAAGCAACTTGCAGCACATGGACAACTCTTTAAAGAAGAATCAGTTAGTAGTATAGTACCTTAAAATTGCAGGAAAAACAATATAGAGAGCTAGAGACTGTAAACAATTTTGGAGCCAGGAAACTTTATCTCTGATATTTTGCATTACTGTTTTGATGCACTATACTGATTAATGTGTGATATATGATGTTCTATCATTTTGATCAACAATCAAGTCACTTCAGTTATATCTTTCATTATTGCAAATTGTTAGCAACAATAAATCCCGCGGCAAAGCGCGGGGTACAATTGCTAGTACTATAATCTAAAGCCGAAACACTGTTCCTCGCCACTGTTCATTCAACTGTTCATTTAACAGTGAAATGGCGTTTTTACCCTTCTGTTTCTCTCATTTACGGGATGCTATCCTCTATAAGTCAACTGTGTAGATTTCGTTCGTGGTTTCTAGAGAAAGCAGAGTCGAAACAGAGAGAGAGAGCGCGAAAGAGATCAGAGAGATCAGAGTCGAAGCAGATGTTCTTTTCCCGATCTAGGGTTCTGAGACCGTCCATTTGTTTTGGTGAAAGGAAGAAAAGAGTGATCGATAGAGAGACTGTGAGAGGGAAAAAAGAGTGATCGATCTAGATTTAGAAACCGAAAAAGGAGAGATAATTTAGAAAGAAGAAGAACTGGGATCTGATTCTGGTTTTGTTTTGGGTTGCTTGGAAGGGTTTGACTTACGCACATCGGTTGATAGTCGGTAATTTAGAAAGTAGGAGAAGAGGGATTTCGGTTTTGCCCTTCGTCGTCGGTGAATTAGGGCCTGTCGCTGTTAATTTGGATAAGAGGGTCGGTTTTGAAGAGAAAGAGAGAGAAAGGTTGTTGTCAGACCCAAAAAAAAAAAAAAAAAACGACAGAAAGGTTTGTGGTGTTTGAAGAGAAAGAGGATTTGGTTTCAGCAGTACCAAATTTGTGGGTTTAGCGAGTTTGACAAGAGTTTGTGTGTAAGTTTTCTGCTTCTGCTGCTGTTGCTTTTGTCAGTTTTTGTGTGATTCGGTTTTTGAGTGGGTCTTTTGTTGTTGGTGGTTTTGAATTGGTATAGGTTTCTGCGTTTTGGGGGGTTTTATTTGTCTGCGGGTCTGGGTTGTTGATTATCGATTGGAGAGGTTTCAAGTTATGATTTTACTGTATGTTATATCGATGGGGAAGTTATTAGAATCTCTTAGATTGTTGGTTGTTCTGGAATTGAAGGCTTTTATTTGATTTCTGCAGATTTTATGCAAAAGAATTTTGGCACCATCTTTCTGCAGCTGTTCCTTTGCCTATTGCTCAGTGTCGTCTTGCTTGCTTATTCTTATTCATTTATAAACGGTAAATTTTATTACATTGCTTCTGTATTGAGTTTATATGTAGTATGTATAGCCATGATAATATCAAGTTTTCTAATTGTTGTCACTTGATTTTGTAGGTTTTAGGAGCAGTTTGCAGCCAGATTATTCAACTGTCTTGAATTCAGGTATATATATTTTCAAAGAATGTGAACTTTCTATATTCTTAGTACAGTAAAACCCATGAGCAAATTTCATATATGTATATGTAGCAAATTATTGATAATGGAACTATTTGTACTTTGTTTGTTGAGTTTTGTTTCTCAGTTTAATTGCTTTTACACTGTTTTGTTTTCTTTTTCTCTTTTGGTAAACTACAGTTCCTACATTTTGATTGTTAGTCCCTGAACAATTTGTTCGAGTCGAATTTGATGCCATGTTAAGTCAGCTGGGGTTGTGGGATTCATTTTATTGAGTAGAGGAAAAAATGACCTTTGAGCATGTTTATCAATTTTTTGGATATGTGAAATTTGGACTTGGTTTTTTTTTTCTAACAAGAAAACATATTAAAGCTAGATATTGCTCTTAAAATCAAAAGAATTAGAGAACTACAAATAGGATCAGGTAAAGAGTTTCTAAAACTCAATGAATTGTCAAATTATTAAACCTTGGTTCTGCTATTTACACTTTTGTTCAATATCAGTCTTTTTTTTTCCCCTTCTTCTTTTTCCTTTGGACACTTCTGTTCAATATTAGTGTTCAAGATGATTACTTTGCATTCACATTACAATAGTTGAGGTAGTTGCACTGTTTTTGGTTAGCAATATAGAGCGATTGGTTGTTATGGCTATGAGTAAGGATTGAAGGTCATGTTTTTGTTTTTGTTTCTGTTGGGTTACACATATAATCAGTGCCATTTTTGATTGTTCAATATTGCTGTAATTTTTTCATTCAATTGATGTAGTTGTGCTTTATTATTTTCATATAACTAAGATTCTGAATAAAGCCAAGGGTCTATATTGTTGGTTATTGATTGTTTGTATTGTTTTTTGAAATTGGGTTGCAGAAAACAGAAGGAGTGTTGCTGGGTTTGGGATTTCAGTGATTGAAGGTAAGTTTTTGATTTTCGGTCTGTACCAGAGTGATTGACATCAAAGAAGTGTTTGAATAGCTTTATTCAGAATCTTAGATGGTCGAATCTGCTTTTTGGTTCTTCTTCTTCTTCTTTTCTGATACTATAAGTAGTTGGATATTGGATTTGTTAAACAAGACTCAATTAGATTGTGCCGTTTTGTATTACAGATTTATAGTTGACAAGAAGATGGGGGCGATAGTGAGTAGGACAGTAATTTAACTCTTTTTGTTTTAGTATGTTGCTGGGGTTTCTGTTTTTTAATCAAATAGTAGTTGCATTACTTCATCTGATTGTGTAACTGGAAAAAACAGTTGTTTTCAATCTATATCCTTATTTATTCATTTATACTTTTAATAATGGCTCTGCTTTTAATAATGGTTTTGTTTTGGTTGTGGCTCACGGAAGCACAAATTTCCGCGTAATGTGCACATTATTTGGAGTCCCGGAGAAATTCAAGAAGTTTCCAGGGAAGTTCAACCAAAGTTCAGTTGGGGAGTCCTTGAGTACAATTTTGCATCCAACTGAACAACACTACCAACTGAACTTTGCCTGAACTTCCTTGCAGACTCCTTGCACTCCCTCTTAGATTAGATCTTTACTTCAATTTCCAAAACTTTTGTCTGCATCATTTTCAGTTTCATTAGTATCGTATTAACTCCCGCAGCAAAGCGCGGGAAACTGTATCTAGTACATTATACATACATCCAAAGCCCGTAGGACCGTTCCTCATTTAACAGTGAAATGACCTTAATTGTTCCTTACATCTACGACCCTGCCAGGTGCTGAATCGGCGTGTTTGCTCTTGCTACTGTGCTGAATTACGGTTTGCCATCCTCTCCTATTTTTCTTGACAAAGACTGAGGGGACTGCTGGTTTTATCGATTTGATCTTCGCTATCAGTCAGAACTCAGAAGAGAGAAAACAGAGAGAGAGAGGGTGAGAGTTCGGTTCAATTCATAAAAGGTAACTTCTTTATTGAAATTTTACGGTCGATTTTGTTGGGTACGGGCTTTTGGTATTCGAATTAATGAGCATGAGTTTTGTTGTGGGGTTTCTGATTTTGCCGATTCTTCCGTGGACAGTTCGGTTCGTTCTTTTCCTCTCTCTCTCTCTTGCTCAAAACGAATTCACCTCTAGGATAGGATCAACATACCCACTACAATTTCTTTAGGAATTCGTTCTTTGTGGTCCTACATTATCAGTTTTGAACAAACGAATTCATCTCTGGCTTTGTTTTGGATTTTTGATTTTGATTTGTTCATGTTTCAATTGCTCTGATTTATTGGGTTTATGTGTATTACTCTTCTCTGATTTTTATCTTGCAAAAATATGGGATGGGGTTGAATTTCATATGATAATTTCTTATTATCGCTGTGAATACTTATATATTCCTCGATCATGATGATTTGCATTGTTTTTTTTTATCTGAATCTCCAAACTCAGAGACAGTTTCTTATCCATTATTATTATTATTTTTTTTGTATCAAGATGCTGTTACCATTTAATTTGTTCGGGTAGTAAACTCAGATTATATTAAATTAATCTGCCTATATGAGCATCGCGTTACCCCCAAATCGCAAAGAGGGAAGAGAACCTGGAAAGAGTCAATCGTTATCATAGCATTGTGGAAGAGGGATAAATATGCAAGTGGAAGAAGGAAAACTGAGTCCAGGACCTCAGGATGTTGCCAAGTTCATGCTTCATGTAGGGGAGTGGTCTGATTTTTATCTATTATAATCGAATAAATTTTTATAAGTCGCCTTTCGAGCTAGAGCTGTTTGCTTGATAACTGTTATTTCATTTTTCCTTAAACCCTTTTTCAGTAGTGAAATAGTTTTGAAGTATGCACAACCCAAGTGAATTATGATGATGTTATAATCCGGCATTATCATGTAAGGAAAAGGCCAACCATTTAATGGGCATATACATTTGACTATTAAGAAAATATAAGCTCCTGATTTTGGACCTTTTCTTTATACCAGATGTCTTCCATTTCCTTCTATCTATTTTGGCAGCCTGACTCTGGCTTAGGTTTTTGACTATGTGTATGTGGCACATGTATGTCTTGGAAACCATCCAGCCACAAACGTGAGCCTATCCCAAATCGAGATAGAAGCCTATTAGTATTTGGCCGTTGATGTATCATAAGTGAATAGAAAACAGAGAGAAGTAAGACATTAATTTGAGGTGGAGTCTTTTCCCTGCAAAATGGCTGTGGATTCGTGGAGTTGGTGGTGGCGCAGGTCCCAAGCACTGCGGGTTGGTGCAGTGGTGGCGTTGCAAATGTGCATGTAGCTGAAATGGGCCATCATTTTATGCTTTGTTGAAGTTGGATCTGCATTTTGTGTGTCACAATTTCTGGGTTCGATGAGTTGAGAAAATTAGGGGTTTTAGGAATTTTGTGTTTCGTTGGGTTTATACATATAGTGGTTAAAAGAAGCATGCTTTGATGGGAATTGACTACAGGAAACATGGCCTGTTCTGGGCAACGTAGAGCTTTATTCATTCTTCTTTCTTTGGATAATAATATTCATTCTCCTTTCGATAGATTGCGATTTGCAACTTCACTTTTCCTTCTTTTTAGTTTTTTTTTTAATGGGATTTAGATTTGTCTCCCAAATGCATTAATTTGCTACTGTGGAAGAGTTTTCATTAAGTAAGGAAATGTCGATGCTTAGATAGATATATTTCAATGCCTGCATCCATGTATTAAAGTAGTCCTAGCAACCATGTGGCAGTTGGACAGTTCATAAACAAAAAGCACAACCAAAAGGCTTCAGGAAATGGAGTGCTTCCAGGAGTCTTTTTCTTCCAGCAATATAGATAGTTCTTATGCTTTGCAGACATTTGTATGACATGAACAAACAGAAAACCAAGATCATTCATGTAGTTACGGAAAGGAATCATAAAATAAATAAAGCATGGTGAAGATTAAAAATCAAATACTTCGAGGAATTCACAGAGTCCAAACGGAAGTCACAAGTTCGATATAATCAGTGAGATAATATCCAGCTTGTGGTGAAAGAAGTTAAATGGGATATTGAGAATCTGCAGATGAGATAGTATCCAGCTTTTGGTGATGCAGTAGTTGGTTGTCATAGTGATCGTTGTAGGAAGGGAAAGGTGGAGAGTTGTTGCATCACTCTACTTCGATGTTTAGCTCTAGCTAGCTTAAAAGAAACATAGAGGTTGAACTTCTCTCAAAAACATACATTATCTGTGTTTATGCTAGGCTGGTTTAAATATGGTTGTCCTTTTGTCTATCTTTCATAAGCTTTCACCGCATTCATTCTTACATATCAATCTGAGATTTCAAATCAGCAATTTGCATATGCATTCAATCTTCCACTCTACTTTCATCTTAATATGATTATTTCTGAGTTCCAAATGAGAGAGATGAAGCAGACATGACAGAACCAAATGAAGACACGTTAGAGGAGTTAAAGTAAAATAGTTGGTTCTAACTACAAACATAGAACATTTTCCCTAAATCTAACCATTTTTTGCAATATGTATATAACAACCTACTTTAGTTAGCATATCTAATTTTTTGAAATATGTGCATATCTGGTCAGCATACCAAATTCTGAAATCTGTAAAAGATACTTTAGTTACTTATATAATAGTTTGAACGTTTGTAATTGCTGTAGTTTGAAATATAACATACCCGCAGCATCGCGTGGGGGTCAATGCCTAGTATATCTAAAGCGCCTAGCACTGTAGGACTGTTCATTTGAGCTCGAAATGAAGTACCGGTTTTGTCCTTGGTGTTTACTCTAATTACTGTGTGCCATGGTTGGATAGTTCTTAGATTCATACACCTGTAGACGGACATCAAGTCTTGCAGACTATCAAGGTGGATGGCGGCTTGCGAAATCAGATGCTAACATCACATCGCATAGAAATTGGAAATCAGTATAGACGAAAGAGCCCAGAAACATGAGAAGCTTCCAAGAGAGAGGTAGAGGTCTTTTAGGTGGCGATTCGTGTTCTCTGTTTTTCTCTTTTACCAATTTTTTTCGTTAATGTCCCGATCTTTTATGTTTTGATTTCAGTGATTTCATTGTAAATAGAAGTCTGCTTATTCTTTCTTCTTGGCATGATCAGAGTAATCGGTGTTGGTTTGGTTAATTCATGATCAGAAGAGGTGGGTGCGAATATTTAGATCGACTTTGGGAAGGAGTGTTTTCAGCAAAATAAGAATTGGGTTTCTTTTCTTGGTAAGATTTGGGTGTGTTCGTTGAGTGATTTGTTTGTGATTGTTGATTAGATTGATAGTTGGTATAATTGAAATAGTTTGACTATGATTTAGAAATGGGTTGGCATATTTTTAATGGTATGTATCGATAGCGGGGTTTAGTTTTTTTTTAATCATGTTCGTATATTGGGTTTGGAATGAAGTATTTTTCTAACTTTCTTTGTTTTTATGGTGGGTTTTGGGTCTTGCCGAGATGGTTATATATGTAATAGAACTTGGTAGCTGCAAGTGTGTTTGGGTAGTATTAGAGATATACTGATTTGATAATGAGGTTTTTGCACTGGTGTTAATCTCACTGCCACCTCCCTTATATGAAAGTAGTTTCTGTGAGGGAGGAGACCCCCGTTGAGAGAGGGAGAGAGAGAGATTCAGATATTGTTGTGGCCTATCCCTCATGTCAGCACAGTACAAGTAATCAATAATCGAATGGAACCAATTTAACACCCACGAACCAAATTATCTTTCATTTTTTCCCCTTTTTCTCTGCCAAAAATTCTCTTACTTTTTGCAAATTTCTCTGTGAGATTCGCTGATGATCAAAATCTCTGTTCTTAATTTTTTCATGTCATGGTGTACTAAAAGCAAGAAAAAGCCAGTTTAAAAAGCTTACAGAGAAAGCATGCATGGTGATCTGCGTTTTCTTCTTGGGTTTTTGCGACTCATTTAGTGTCTTAATTATACATTTCCTCTTTGTTTCTTTCAAGCTAGGTAAACAACTGGTGCTGTAAATTAAATTTTAACACTGTTTCAGATTCAACCTTTTTCTGATTGCACTTCACAGTATTATGTTGTTCATCTTCAATCTGATTTTCAAGTTAGGTTTGGCCGTTTTATGATTGATTTCAGGGTTTCATTGTTGTTTGGCTTTTATGGTATATGGTGCAGATTTGTGATTCTATACTTGCTGGATTTGGTTAATTTGTGATTGAGAATTATGTAGTATATTACTGTGTACTTGTATATTTCTGTTTCGAACTTTTTTCCATAATATGTAACTATGCTAAAAAGCTAAGGTGGTTGTAGTGACAGAGATCGATTATGCGCTATGATTTACAAAGATAAAATTCTTGGATTGGAAGATGAAAACAGTGAAAGTCATTGTGGTTGTGATGTTGTCTGCTATCGAATTTTTTTGATTACTATTAAATTTCAATTAGATTAGTTTGTTTCAAACTGTTTCACATGTTATCTGGTATATAAACTTTTTTATCACCATGTTAAACGGTTTTGCAGTTCTTTTTCCTTTGTTTTGTTTTTGTTTTTTTGTTTTTTTGTTTTGTTCTCTCCCATAACGTATTTAAAAAAATCTACAATGGAATTGGAGTTGAGCTGTTAGAATACACAACCGCAACAAAGAGTATCAGAGCCAATTCTATGAATCACAAAGTTTCATAGTATTTAAATTAGGCTAAATTCAGATATGCTTGGTGACACTTTGGATAACAAAGTTTTGATGATAAATATTGTAACATTTGGTCAGTTTTTTTTTTTTTGGCAAGAAGGAAAGGGACAAATTTAAGTGGTAACTGAATGGTTTTCTGTGTGTACAGTCCATGGAGTCCACTTAAGTTGAAGATGCATTTGAGTCTGCCAATGGATTAGATCAGTGCTAAACTCCCATTGTAGAAACTTGATACCAGCTTGCTTAAAATACCAGGTGTTAGCTGAATCTTTCTCTTTATGATTGAAATACCAATTTTTGTAATATGTAAAATTGTAATTGTATTATATTATGTAGATCAAGATTTGAGGGGAAAAAAATTTAACCCCCAGCATCGCGGGGGAGAATTTTCTAGTGATATATTTAGTCGACGTCATCCCATTCCGATTCCATCTTCCTCACCGGCAGTCATGCTGGGAAGCGTAAACAGCAAAGCCCGACCATACAGTGCGCAACACCACCAACAGCCTCTCTGCACCCGCAAGCACCAGATCGGAGCCCTCCTCTTGGTAGCCACCACCGTCTTCTTCACCAAGCTCCTCGACCGCTCCTCACTCCCTTGCTCCTTCACCCCCGCCGATCCCGTCACCGCTTCACGGAGCTCTGTCCACGTCACCAATGGCGGAGACCTCTTGTGGCCCCACCGCGGGTACGGCCCCGTCATCGACCTCAAGATTTACGTCTACGATGAGCGCGAGATCGACGGCCTCAAGGCCTTGATGTCCGGCAGGGATGGCGCCATTGACTCCACCTCTTGCTTGAAAGGCCAGTGGGGCACTCAGGTAAGCATTTTCTATCTGCTAGTTCAATTGCGGTAATGTTTGAATCAGTTACTTTTGCAACTATGGAGGAATCATTGTTTGTTTTTACTGTTTAGTTCATTTGAGGATTAATTGGTGCTCTTTGCTTGAAATTGTTACATTTCATAGCAAGATTTGTGTGGAATAATTGGTTTCCAGGTCTGAGTTTTTGCTGAGGAAGTTGTTAAATGGAGAAAAGAAATTAAATCTTGAAATGATTCGGAGAAATTTTGTTCATGTGTGTTGATTTTGCTTGATTATTCAAATTTAGGTGAAAATACACAGGCTACTGCAAGAATCGAGATTCCGAACGAGGAAGAAAGAGGAAGCAGACCTGTTTTTTGTGCCGGCGTATGCAAAATGTGTTCGAATGATGGGTGGTCTTAATGATAAAGAGATCAACCAGACATATGTGAAGGTAAAGTCGTTGCGGTTTTGTTTGGACTATAAGTGATGGGTGTTTGTTGTTCTTCCTTTGTTTGGACTATAAGTGATGGGTGTTTGTTGTTCTTCCTTTGCATCCAGTGATTTGCTTATAAAGCAATAGGTTGTTATGTTATGCTCACAAGTTCAATACTTACAGGTGTTGAGTCAAATGCCGTATTTCAGGCGATCTGGTGGTCGTGATCATATTTTTGTATTTCCAAGGTAAATTTTGTTTTTCATGAATTATGCTTTCTCCCCAGAAGCTTTTGTTATTGATGCTCAGTTTCATGCTTTACTATGCAGTGGAGCTGGTGCTCATTTATTTAGGTCGTGGGCAAAATTCATCAATCGTTCCATTATTCTTACCCCCGAGGTATTTACTTATTCCAGCATGTATTTTCTGCTTTAGTTATTTACAAATTTGAAAGTGCAATGGTTTACATAGATACTATATTTGTAAAGTTGTAGATAGTAGTTACTAGGATAATGTGAGTATTACAGTTCTTAAAATGAAAAAAGTTTACTCTAGATAACTTCAAGTCAAGGGACTTTACCATCTCAGCCACTGAGAGAATAACTTGACAGAATATGGTATAATTAAAACAATAACTTGAGATAATAGAGGTCGTTGACGCTTATAGACACACACTTTACTTTTTTGTGGATAAGGTAATGTTCTCTACTTAGATGTCTTGTATGTTATGTTACCTGATTGTGATTCTAGATCATATATTCGAACAAGAGTTGAATGATCATGGTCCAGATTCCTGATTGAGTATGACATTAACATATTGGACTATCAAGACAAGAAGTCTTTCCCTCTCTTCCCCTATGTATTTTATAGGTTATATTAAGAGAGGATGTGCCTGAACGATGTAATGAAAAGAAATGAAATCTTGAACTCTGCCATTTCATTCTCTCTTCTTCTTAAAATTTTTTGGGACAGTTTGTTTTTTCATATTTCAATTACTTTGTTAGTGGCCTTTGTATGTAAATTTTAACTTGTTCTGCTATAAGAATTAGTTTGGCACAGATAATTGTTTATAGGGGGTAATGACATAAACGTAGTAAATTCATATTAACTGCAGGGTGATCGGACTGATAAGAAAGATACAACTGCCTTTGATACGTGGAAAGATATCATCATTCCTGGGAATGTTGATGATGGGATGACAACAAATGGTGCCACCCTGGTCCGCCCTTTGCCACTATCGAAGCGGAAGTATCTTGCTAACTATTTAGGTCGTGCACAAGGAAAGGCTGGCCGCCTTAAGTTGATAGAGCTTTCTAAGAAATTTCCAGATAAGGTATACTTTATTTCCCTGCAAGAACTGAAGGAGATTATCTCATCTGTGGAATTTATCATTTTCATGTACATTCCAGCTTTAATTGGAGTTCAGTTTGATCATGAAGCTTAAGATTATTCTGATGTTTTACTTACACTGGATGTTTTCTGTGGACAAATAAAAGATGCTTCTTATTGAAAATTTTCAAAGGAGGAGCATGATTGATGCACCTCAATAGATGCAACATATAAATACAAGCATTTTCTTTGTGATTTTTCAAACTGTTATGTTGGAATATCAGATACTGTAGAAGGAAAGAAAAATGACCTTCAACTTCTTTTCTAACCATTCTTCTATCCTGTTGGTGCTTGGGTTTTTACTTCAGATTATAGGCATTGATGTTAAGCTGTGATTTAATTACGGCACTTGCATTTTGTTAACGGCCTGGTCCTTTTCCTGTTGCTAATATTTATAATTATATGTACTGGTTTATGAAGTAGGATTCCTTTTTCTTATCAAATCGCTGATACCATGTTATATCTTTTTGGTTTTGTCTCATTCGACACATTTAATGTTAATTCATGAAGTAGGAATACCTTTAATTCATGTACTGATGTTTTGAACAGTTGGAGTCTCCTGAGTTGAAGTTCAGTGGCCCTGATAAATTGGGAAAGATAGATTATTTTGAACACCTGCGCAACGCCAAGTTCTGCCTTGCTCCACGTGGGGAGTCATCTTGGACTCTTCGTTTTTACGAGTCTTTCTTTGTGGTCTCTCTCTCTCTCTCTCTCTCTCTCTACATGTGTATATATATATATATATATACATATATTATACCAGTACTGTAGAAATAATTTTTTTCTGGTTCTGCTACAGGAGTGCGTCCCAGTGATATTATCGGATGAAGTAGAACTTCCTTTCCAGAATGTTGTTGATTACACCCAGATATCGATTAAATGGCCGTCAACTCAAATAGGTCCTGAGCTTTTGCAGTACCTAGAGTCAATATCAGGTGAAATGCAGAATCCCATTCACATCTTACTTTGGTTACTGTATATACTATACCATCTTTCCAAAGAATAAGTTCTAGTTCTCACCATATAAACATTTTGTTTTGTGTCTTGGTTGTTGACTTTTTCTTTCTCACAGATGAAATCATAGAGGGAATGATAAGCCGTGGTAGACAAGTAAGATGTTTATGGGCCTATGCTTCAGAATCAGCTTCATGTTCTGCAATGCATGCAATTCTTTGGGAACTTCAGAGAAAAGTCAGGTTGTTTCACCAATCAACTGAAACATTCTGGTGCACGACGGATCTATTGTTAATAGAGACCGGGTCAAGTTTTCTGATTGGAGGCCTCCAATGCCCTTGCCTTGAGTATGCAACATTAGGGCCCCCTTTATACTTTCTTTCTCCATTTCCAAAGTTCATATTTGCGCTCATCTTTTCCTTTTTCAACGGTCCAAATTTTCGTTGTATATTGTTTATTGATATTCTTTTCATTCTTACTGATATAATTTCCAGGGTTTCCCATGTTGTAATTGTAGAACATCTCTGAGAAAATGATATTGCAGATGTAATTGGGGAACATCTCTGAGAAAATGATATTGGAGAACATATTTAAACTATACTGAATTTTTTTGAAGTCTGCCTAATTTTCAATGTTTTATCTTTTTGTTACTTTGTTATCATGCTCGTCCAATGGGGCTCTGTAGGCACAACTCGATTTTATTCTTTTTTTCTTTCATTACACGTCATTTGCATTCGATTTTCGAATTTGGACCTAGGGTAAATTATCTGGCTATCAAGAATTTACTGAAAAGAAGCAAAAAAAATTATTTGTCGTCATGTCTGCTGATTACATGATTGTCATGGTCTTCAGTGAAAAATGACTTGTTCTTTCTTCATAGTAGTCAAGTTGACCCCGGAGCTATCACAATCCATAACTGATATGAAATGCGACGTGTTCAGTTTTGAAGCAATGAAAATATTGAAAGCAAAAAAATTGTGGTTGTGCGCCACAAATGCTCAAGAAGCCGAAGCTTGAGAACCTCAAACTTCTACAACATTCTTTCGCAAACACTTCTTCAGTTATTCTCGACCTGTCAAGTGACATTCGGTGACTTTTTGTGAACAGTATCTGACTGGTCAAGAAAAATGGTGGAAATGAAAGACAAAAAGCAGTTAATAGTATTGACCTGTCAATCTAAACGAGTGGACTTGCTCAAACTGCTTATCATTCAAGTTGTTCAATTTTTTTTTGATTGCTTTTTAGATATTTTATACGAGGGCAGTAAGGAATTATTTACAAAATATATAAGATGTAGGGTGAACTGAGAAAATAATAGAGTGGTAATAGCCTCACTCTAAACAAAATGTTCCACTAAACAAGAAATTATTTATTGACAAAGTCTCATCCATGGTCATTGACTAATTGTTGAAATTTATTTAAAAGACATTGAAGACAATGGATTTCATTGACTTGCCATTCACAACCTCTTGTTTTGGAATTGAGGAGATCGATGCTTCCAGTTCTAGCTAGCTAGGCAAGGGACCGCTCCACGCACCTTGCATGAGTAGATGATGTGCCTGAATTTGCTCTTCTCCAAACTGAAAATCCCACCGTGTATTATCCAACCACAACTAACTAGAATACTGGATTGTTAGCAAAAATAAAGGGGAAATATGGGGTCATCGTTTTATGGAAGGAAAAAAAGAAAAAAGAACAAAAACTACTTTGGTAATAGTTACCCACGCATTTGAGATGTGATACCTAATGTCCTGATCCCTTTGACACACACAAAATCTTATGATATCATATACAAGTTCTTGGCAACTAATTTATGAAGGCCTAGCCTCTTTCCTGGGTTTATCGCAGATGACAAAAGTGCGGTTAATACGAGGACTTATAGTTCAAAAATAATAGCCGTTTAGGTCTTCCATTTCCGGTCTAAATATGTAGATTTACTTATTGGGAATTAGCCTTAGGTTACATACAGGGATACAGTCAAGAAAACTAAGAGCATATCTAAAACTCGATAGGTAGCCATGAAGGCGCATAAGGCATGAGGGTAAAAGTCATTGGTTGCGTGAGGCCAAGTCATCATTCTAGCTAATCGATCACCATGGGAATCTCTCAATTCTTGGTTATCCTTTCCCTGGAAGTTGGAAGATTTTTTTTTTTTTTTTTTTTTGAGAAATAGATAACTTCATTACTTATCCATTGCCATAAGGTACTTACATCACATGTTGTCTCATACCAACAGTTCTAGATGGAATTAGCTGCCAAACAAATGACAGGTGACCCTCATTGTAA
This sequence comes from Rosa lucieae, assembly GCA_024704745.1. NCBI lineage: Eukaryota > Viridiplantae > Streptophyta > Magnoliopsida > Rosales > Rosaceae > Rosa > Rosa lucieae. The sequence goes on from JANPXK010001047.1 coordinate 23,581, forward strand.
ACAAATGGGCACAATTAGACAAGCAACAAACAAGAGAAAATCGCAACCTAGTGAAGATACATGACTCAAAGCAACTGAACAATAAGTAAGTTCGCCTAGAGACCTCAATTGGTGTACGAAAATACTAGTAGATTGCAAAGAGACTCCCACAAATGTAAGATCCAGTAGGTCATGAGATATGGTTTGTTGACACCACATTTGAACTAAGGCCCAAACAACCCAAGCTTGATCCTCTCCTCCTTGCCATTGAATATGACCGGAGACTACTTTCCCAGTGGCCGAACACCACCAAAATCTAGCAAAACCAGCTGGCAGATCGTTAATTCCTGGGTCACAAACCCAGATCTATCATAGATCTCATGAGTAACCCATCACACTGATCTGGACCCCCAAGAACACGACATCCAGACTCAGTGCTTGACCAATCTCGTCGTCGTCGTCAATCTGCACCCACAACAACCATAGCATCATGATCTTCCACCAAAGCAAGGCTCGGACTCCGTTCTGCAAAAAATCAGCTGCCATTCTTGTACCTCCATCGAAAATCTTCCAATCCCTATAAGAAGGGAGATGCCGCTCGAACCCGATCTCGGGTCTCCTCCTCCAACCAAGAAACCATCCCCACCGGAAGCTGAGCCAATCCAAATAGCATGCAATCCACCCTTCCCTGAAACGAGGAAAGGGCCAATCAACAGCCTGGAGCAATCGAGGATGTGGAGGCGGCAAAGGCCTCCATGGAAGCCGGACCATGGGGGCGGCGCTAGGGTTTGTTGAGGAGAGACTCTCGACTCTTGGTATACTGGTCAGAGAATATATGATAGATCCCCATCTTGGAAGATTTATTTGTACATAAGTATGTTACTTAATTATTATTTTTAGTTTTGTTTGAATAATAAGCTTATAAATGGCCTATAAAACACTGTTTGATAGTCATGGCTCCAGTATTGCGGTCAATCGATCAACAACCATGAATATTCCTAAGCTCATGTTCAGACTAGTCTTTGGTAGGTTTTCAAAAAAAATGTTTCTCCTCATTCTTTGCTTAATTTCTTCTAATTTCAATTAGCTTTCTGATCTTTGTGTTCCTGCGCTTCTTTAATTTTTTAGGCTCGGACATTCATGGAATCCTGAACAACATTAAAAATTAAGTAAGTTAGTAAACTATACAATTTAACCCTGAAATATCGTTAGTAGTATAAGCAAATAGAGATCGTTCTATCCGGGGATTGAGGGTACACTTGTAATTGTGAAACAAATAAAGAAAAGTATTATTTACAAAATGTTTTTACAATTTTAGGGGTGGATTTATGAAATCAAGCAACTTATACGAATTTAAATTTAACCACAAGTTTTCAATTGATCGAACGTCCAGCCCAAGTATAGTCATCTAGACACAAGCTTCCTTTCAAATCTTTTGGGCAACCTTACTGAAATGGCCAGGTGGGGGAGGACGAACACAAGAGGTACAATTCATTTTGGCTTGAGCTACTCCCACATAGTGGTTTAGGCCCAATTACATGCACTTCTGAATTCAGAACCAGTCATGGACGTTGTCCCCTTTCTAGACACCACCTCACATAGGCTATACTTACTAAGATAAGAAATTTCACAAGTGTGAAGATAGTTCAACAAGTGTTAATAAAAGCCGCCCTCAACCTTAAGGGACCTGGACTAGGTGCCCTTAAAAGGTTTAGGCTAATATTAACAAAAGAGACTTCACATATTTCAATCAATATCAACTCATAATTAAAATCAAACTCCCACAAATTACCATCAAACATAAATCTCGAAAACAATTTTAATTACAAATTAACAATTTCCAACACCATTAATAAAAAAATAAAGAGATTTTAATCCCCGGCAACAGCGCCAAAAATTGACCTGCACAAAAGTTAGTGCTCAATTTAAAACCCTATCAATGCAGTAAGAATAAGTAGGGATCGTTCTCAACCTGGGATTAGGGCCTAATTACTTCATGAAAATAAAACATTAGAAAACAAATTAAAGAATATATATACACATATTATTTAGAAAATTACACAGAAGGGGATTTAGGATTTATTTAATTTAACAACTAAGTAATTATATACACATGACACATCAAAACACAGAATCAAGTAGAATTTATGGATGAAACGAAATTAGATAGGATTAACCTACTATTAACACGTTGGCAAGGTTTCAAACATCAAATCATGAATCAAAATATGTTATAGCATAGAATCAATCAAGAACAAAGATGAACGCATACAAAGTTCTTTTTACTTCCCTTAATTAATTCAGGATTAATTTCAGTTTACCCCCCTGAGGTTTAGGGGTGTCATCATTTCACCCCCTCTACTTTGAATTTTGAATTTTTACCCCCTAAACTTTCCAATTTCAATCAGCCGTGTCCAATTTCTACTATTCCATCCAAATTGGACGTTAAATTTGACTTTTGAGGGCTAAAATGGTCATTTCAACATAAAAAAATTAAAAAAAATTTAAATTTTTTCTTTTTTCTTTCTGTCTTTTAGTTTTATTTTTTTATTTTGTCTTCAACCTATACACCACAAGTTATAATAGGTTTATAAAAACAAAAAAAATACTCTACGTGGTTGAAAGCTGCTCGCTGGTCTACGATATTTGTGATATATCTCTGATAAAGTGAAGAATTTTAGGATATATCCCCAATAAAGTGAAGAAATATTTGTAAAAAATAATTTTACACTTTATCTGTAAATAAATATCTGTATATCCCAAATAAAGTGAAGAAATATCTGTGTAACATCATTTTTGGTCTACGATATTTGTGATATATCTCCAATAAATTGAAGAATTTTATGATATATCCCCAATAAAGTGAAGAAATATATGTAAAAAATGATTTTACATTTTATCTATAAATATCTGTATATCCCCAATAAAGTGAAGAAATATCTGTGTAAAATCATTTTTTTACAGATATTTATTTACAGATAAAGTGTCAAATTATTTTTTACAGATATTTCTTCACTTTATTAGGGATATATCCTAAATTCTTCACTTTATCGGAGATATGTCACAAATATCGTAGACCAACGAGCGGCTTTCAACTACATAGAGTATTTTTTTGTTTTTATAAACCTATTATAACTTGTGGTGTATAGGTTGAAGAAAAAAAAAAAAAAAACAAACAAAAAAAAAAAATTAAGAAACCAAAAAAAAAAATAATAATAAAAAAAGGCAAAAAAAAATTTATTTTTTTTATTTTTTTAAATTTTTTATGTTGAAATGACAATTTTAGCCCTCAAAAGTCAAACTTAACGTCCAATTTGGACGGAATAGACGAATAGTAGAAATTGGACACGGCTGATTGAAATTGGAAAGTTTAAGGGGTAAAAATTCAAAATTGAAAGTAGAGGGGGTGAAATGATGACACCCCCAAACCTCAGGGGGGGTAAACTGAAATTAATCCATTAATTAACTAGATGAACGCACCATAGTTAACCCTATTAATCATGCAATCACTAGTGGTAGCTAATCACTAACAAAAACACTTTCAACGCATTAAGAATCATGAAAGTTTGATCAATTCAAGCCAAGAACACAAGTTATAATGCTAATCAAGCATGCAAGACTCATTGTTAATTTACCTGAGTAATTTTAGGTTTTCCACCAAATTTATTAAAGCCTAGAACGCTAGCACCTTAATATGGATTCAATTACATGTTCATCAACCTAAGTATGTATCCAAAGATCAATTAACACATAAAAATGGGATTGAAGTTCGAAACTAACAATCATGCTCATATTCAAATCGTAATTTTTCAATTCAAAAACCTGAAACCTAAAACATGCTTCATAGTATTCGAAAATCACATAACTAAAATTAAGACTTCATCATCACAAGAAATCGCAATTTATGAATCCAAAACAGAAAACCAAATCGAAATTTATTCAAAACCCGAAATAGAATTCTTATACAAAATCGAAAACATAAAAAGATGTTCATGGTTACACTTTTTGATCTTCAAGGATGCAAGAAGCTTCAAAAGATGGTAGAATGGATGAGGATCACGGCAAGGATGCTTGAATGGAGAGGATGGATGCTCACGACCCTGAACTTTGGATTTCTTGAAATTGACGAAACTTGGAAGAGAAAGGGAGTGTTTGTGGCTTTTGATTCTGAATTTTGTGGTGTCTCGAAGAGCTTCACAAACCTCCTTTATATAATGAATGGCAAGGGCTACGGTTCCCTTGAATTTCTCTTGAGTTGCATCACTTCGGCCAATAAGAAAATTGCATAAGAATTGGAGAGCAAGTAACCTTGAATTTGCCGAATTCTTCCTTGTATCTAGACCTAATTTCGGCCTCCTTGGAATTAGGAATCATATTTCAATACTTATTCCTCTATTTTCTCTCCAAAATCCCCTAGAAATACGAAAATATTCCATAATATACCTTTGCCGAAAATCCTTAATATTCTCTTTAATTTCCACGGCAAAAAGCAATCCTAATGGGCCAAAAATTCATCCAAGACGTCAAGAAGAATCTAGAGCATCATGTGCAAGTCACATGCTTCAAACTTCGGGCCAGACTTTGCCAATTTGGGCCAATTCGAAATCCATCTCTAATGTTGCCGAAATTCCTTCATTATCTAAAACATTCTTGAACTATCTTGAGTCATCTTTAAGACACAACATCTCCTAGCCTCACCAGGTCTCCTAGCAGTATCAAGACTCCTAGTGTCATCAAGTTTCCTAGTTTAACTGGGACTCTGTCATTTCTTCATTTTCGAGCTTACTCCTAGTTGCATTAGGATTCCTACTTCAACTGGGATTCCTTCTCCTGATAGAACTGGGAAAACTTCATTACTTCATTTCTCCATTTCTTTTCATTTATGCGCATCTAACTCCTTGCTTTCTATTTTTATTGCATTTCTGCGCATCTAACTCCTTGTTAAGAAAATAACTAAGCAAAATATAGTGAGAAATGCACTAAAAATGTAGAAGAAATTAGTCTCAACAATTCCAATACATCATGAGTCGTTCTTTTTCTGACCCTTAGATGAGATCTTTTTAGCATTACAGGATAAAGTGGCTTGTTGAATGCAATTAGCGATTTGCTTAATTTTAACCATGGCGGCAGCCAAACAACTTGATTTCGAATAAACATAAAATATGGTTCAACATCTAGTTAACCACTAGAGGAAAAATGAATTGGATTTAATTGGAATGACGTACTTTGTTGAATTAGTTCAGATATTCCAACAATATAGAGATGAACGGTGTTTGCACTAAACCAGACCTACAATTATGCAAAAAAGAAGAAGAAAATTTAAAGAATTTTGAATCAGCAACTGAAGGTCAAAAATCAAAGAGTACAAATGAGAACAAGCCATTTTTATGAATTGTGGATCACCATTCCATACCAGTTCAACAGAATTATATCAACAATATAATGAGAAGACCAGTATTTTTGTTTTCTTTTTCTACAAAGCGAAAAGATTCTTAAGTACTGCAACTACATTCCACTATATTTCGATCACTCTCAATACCTCTTTCACAATTGCTTTGATGCTATTGCTTTTTCTAACCAACATTGAACGTTCCGCATCAGACAGTTGTCTTCCAAGGCCTCCTATGTCAGATACCATACATGAAAAGGTCAAGTGTAGTCTCTCCATATGAGACTTCAATTCTTCTTTTCTTACACACTTCCAACTATTTGACTTGGAAATTAGATGCACATCCTCTTCTAATCCTTTCTCCTTCATTTTGCAAATACCCATATATCACCTTCCTCATTGTTTTTCAAACTGTTTTTTAGATTTAATGCGTCCCTCTCCTGAAGATGACTTAATTTCATTAATAGCAATGAAGATGGGCTACAAATCATTCATACAAATAAAAATATGGCCTAGTATAAAAATTACTATCCTCTAATAATTCATGTACCTTCAATCTTCTCCGTTTTGGCCTGTGCTCCTTTACTACTGTTTTTCTATATTTATATCACATCATATATTACAATTACATTATAGTCACCCTTTTTATTCATTTTGATTAAAAAATAAATAAATCAACTCTTTGTAATAGTATTACTTTCCTACTATTATAATACTTACACATAATTATGATATCCCACAACTCGTTTGGTTTTCCACTTCCTTGCGATCTCAAGCTTATTATCTTCTTCTTGTATAGCTTCTTTGTAGGCATATTTGTCCCCATAACTTGCATGTCTTCAATCAGTATCCTTAATTAACACATTCATTCATTCAACAGATAAATCGTAGACAACCTAGCAACGTTACATGATGGAGTTGTTACATGACCAGCATAATAATGTAATTGCCTTTGTTAAAAAATCTAACATCAGTTTAA